>JAKSZP010010738.1:0-133372 GCA_022478985.1 Massospora cicadina | reverse complement strand
TGGTCTCATTCCTCGCAGTAAGGGATGGGAGGCATATCTCTGAAATGGATGGGTAGCCTTTGCTACCTGGTATACCAAACAGGGAAGAATATGTCAGTTTAGGGGTGGTGTGAGCCACCCCATCCACGGTCAGTCCCACTTTGGTGGTGCTTAGATTCGCGCAGCCCCAGTGCAGCGGGGGCAGTACCCTGGGTTTCATCCTGCAAAGTTGCCTGCACTGGGTGCCCTAATGGGCACACAAAAACTCGAAGATCTCAACCAATTTGGAACACAATAAAGAATATGGGATAGCTGGGCCAAATACCACCATCTCTAGTTGAGCATATAGCTCTCTACCACTTTGATTTGGATTTTGGTGGTATCCACTCCAGCAATAGTTTTGGCCAACCAAAACTACAACATCCTGATCATGATGGAGTTTCTACAAAAATATAGAGTAAAATGTAACATTGAGGATAATATGTTGACCATATTGGGTCAGACATTACTTTTTGGTTTAACAGAAGGATGTGAAAGCTCCACTAAGTAGGAGAAATAAATTTATCAACCTGATCTACAATGATGGCATCCTCCTGATTTGGTACCAATTAGTTGGCCAGAAGTGACAAGAAATGCCAACTGTTGGACATTTGCCCTCCCAGCTGCCAATTAAGAATGATTTGGGTCAAAAGCAGCTTGACAAGAGGAAATGTCAGCCATTTGCATATTTCTGATACTAACTCTAGTCATCTAAATGATACCATCAATGATATTGGCCAAAAGACCCTGGCCAATTCGTGTTGGAACCCCAAGAATTGGGATAATAAATTTACAAATAGCACATGGGCAAACAACTCAAAAACTTTTAGTCTGAATCCTCTAACTTTGGGGCTTTCATCCAACGGTTCCTCCCCTGCCACCTCTGGTTTGGCTAAAACACCTATGTTGGAACCACCCCCCTTTATAGGTGTGGTGGAGGTCCCCTGAGGTGAAAGTATTTTACCCAGTGGTGATTGGGTGAAATAGATTAAGACATTACTGAATGGGTATATTATGCCCCAAAACCCCATTTCATCTGTTATTCGCCCAAAAGTTCTCCAAATTCACGAGATCTGATAAGCTAGTGTACCATATTTCCTAATATGAAATATGGTTTAAAATATTCCGCATGCTACTCTGAAACACTTACATTCTCAATTTTTACCATAGTTTAAATACTGAACGTTGATACTGAGTTAAACACTTTTTGCTCTAACCCACGCCCCCAAATAAAAACTTAAAACCGCTCAATTTTTACTTCTATTAAAGAGAGTAATCTTTTAAGTTTTTTATAATATTTTTGTTGATATCCCACTGCGTTCAGCACCTTCAATCCAGAACCCTTTTTGGATCCCACACCAATGGAAATCTTAGAAAATTGGGGAATTCCGCTGAGGATCAATAATGTGAGAACCATACTTCTGGGATCACAGATAATAGTCAACACGGGGTTGACATTATAGATACAAGAGCTGCTATATGGGGAAGTTGGAAGCCCTGGAAGAAGTTCAGAGTAGAGCCTTGAGTGGCTCCTGGAATAATTATTCTGCACCATGGAGAAATTTGAGTTCTGGCAAATTTGAGTGAAAACCCAATGAATATTAAAAAGAATCAAATTGTTGCGTTTGTTCACCTAATCCCAACAGCTGAATTGGGGCCTTTTTACAATTTTGGGTCCCTTATTGAAATGACCTTACTGGCAGGGGTAACCAAATATAATAATCTATTGGTCAATCAAATGCAACTCGCTGATCTGACGGACAGACATCAGAAAGAGGTGCTCAAATTACTTGATAATTATTAGGAAGTACTCTCCCAGGATTACCACAATTTAGGTTGTGTGAGAGATGTAAATCATAAGGTCAGTACTGAGGAAAATTTGCAATCAGAATGAGACCAATTCGACAGTCAAAAGCAGCAGAAGCAGTAATATAGGAAGAAATCAGCAAACTAGTGAAGCATGGGCTTCTACGTCCATCATTGAGTCCCTTGGTAAACACTATCCTTATCATGAAGAAGGAGATGGCTCTAATTAGGTGGTGATCAATTATCAGCATCTGAACAAGATTATGAAAAAGGTTTCTTACCCACTACCAGGAATCAATGATATGTTAGATCAATTTGGAGAAGCAAAGTATTTCTCCACAATGGATCTAATATCAAGATATAGGAAAATCGATTTTCTAAGAAAAGACCAAAAGCGTGATTATCACCGTGCAGGGGCTTTATCAACTGATGAGGTGCCCCAGAGTCTGTGCAATGTGCCTTCAACGTTCCAGAGGGCAATGGACGCCAAAAAAAACTTTAAGTTATCATGCGTCCTGGTGTACTTAAACTCTATAAATGTGTTTAGTAGGATATTTACTGACCATTCGTATCATTTGAAGGAAGTTTTTAAGAGACTATCTGCAGAAAATCTGAAAATTTAAGCTGAGGAAGTGATACTTCTTCAAGAAAGAGTTAGAATATCTAAGATTCATAATCAACTCTTTTGGACTGCAGCTGCAAGCCCAGAAGATCGAAGCCATAGAGTAAATGGCTGTACCTAAGAGTGTCTGAGTTATCCAAGTGTTCCTTAAAAGGTTGGATATATAGAAGAGTCATTTGGAAATTTTTGTGAGAATCGCTGAGCCCCTCTTCCATTTATTGTAGGATCAGAAAAAAGGATTCATTTGTAGTGAAGAGGCCCAGAAATCCTTTGATTAATTACACTAATATTTAATAATTCTCCAATTTTGAAATATCCAAATTTCAATTGAGAATTTATAACACAAACCTATGCTTCATTGATGACAATTGGCGCCATATTGAGCCAAGTATATGAACTTGGGGACAAACCTCTGGTGGCGTATGTGAGCTGGACACTCTCAGCTGCTGAGAGGAATTAGAAAATAACTGAGTGTGAATGTCAAGCAGTCATTTATGCCTGTAAACAGTTTCAGTATATATACACAGAACGCACTTCAAAGTGGTGATGGGCCACTCCTTGTTGCATTGGCTGCACAATTTATGAGAAACAGAAGGATGATTGTCCCAATGGGCACTAAAGTTACAGGCTTACGATTAGTAGATAGTTAACCAAGCTGGAACTTATCATTAGAAAGCGGATGGCTTATTGTGGTTACCAATGGTCCAGGTGGTATATCAGCAGGAGGATGAGCTATTCCATAGAATGGTCAATGGAGAATTTGGGAACAAGCTCTGAGAAATCCAAGGTGCACTTCAAAAAGTGATGGAAAACACTGAGACCATGGATGGAAAAGTTTTCAAAACAATCAATGGGAAGTGATTATTATTCCCAAAGCCATTAGAATGAGCAGATATTGTTAAGCCACTCATAAGGTTGTAGGGAATGAAGGCTTGAGAAAAGTAACCAATCATATTCACTAGTATTACTACTGGGAGTCCATTAGCTATGATGTTGTGGATTATCTGGCTTGCTGTGTGGAGTGTCTTTTACACAAGCCACATAAGAATATGACTGGATACTGATTTGTTTGCCATGGATTTGCTTGGCATATGGTGTCCATCAACATGATAGGACCGCTGACAATGAACACAGGGGGAGTCAAGTACATAATAGTTGCAATTGATCATCTGATGTGATAGGTTGAGACAAAGGCCCTGGAGAAAGTAGATGCTACCAGTGCTGCAAAGTTTATCCTAGATCAAGTAGTATACCAACATGGATGCCCACAGGCCTACTGAGTGACAATGGAACGAATTTCACATCTCATGTGATCCCTCAGTTAAATGATTTAAAGGGGATCTGAGGAGTTGTGTATGTACCTAACAGCTGGAGATGAACGGAATAGTAGAACGAGTCAATGGGATGCTGGCCACAACGCTGAGGAAGCTGGTTGCAGGAAGAACTTTTGTGTGGGTAATGTACCTTAATTTGGTGACGTTTTCCTACAATATAAGTCATCATACATTGAAGGGAAAACGCCATTTGAGTTGCTATATGGAAGGAAGGCCGCGTTGTCACTGATTTTATATTCAGTGGTGGAACCAACATCAGGGATGAGTGCTATGCAGTACCTGAACCAATTGACAAACATTTTGATTAAAATGAAATTGCAAGCATTTGATACATTTTTGAAGAAAAGGATTTGAGAAAAAATTATGGATGATAAGAAATGAATGGCCTTATCAGAATATCAAATAGGAGAAAGAGTTGCCTATTATGATACACATGGTTTCAGGAGAAGAAACAAGTTGGATGCATTGTGGTTGGGTCCATTCAATATTACTGCCAAGATGACGACAGATACCTATTCCATCAAGAACCTCTTGGATGGAAGGATAGTAAATAGAGTATATACTAAGTATTTGAAGTAATGGATTGATGAAAAAATAACAAAAAAGGAGTGCCCAAAGGACTGCTAAACCATTAAGATGGTTATTCCTAATAATTTGGTTAAGTCTGAAATTGGACTGCTGAACCAAACTAGATGGTTAAGTCTTACAAAAATTAAGACCTCTGAACCAAATAAAGCTGATAGGTTCAAGTATATCTAGGATCCAGTTTGGGGGAATAAAATAAAGGATGGACCACTAAACTGAAAAAAGATCAAGTCTCTTGGAAAAAAAATAAATTCTTGATAAGGATATTGGGAAAAAAATAATTATTAAAAACGCATAGAAAAAAAATATTTAAAAAATATTTATTTTTTTATTGGTTATCCTCAACTTGGGGATGATTCCGCCTATGTCACCTCTTGAGGGAGGAAGGATGGATCACAGTAGGAGTAAAAAACCATCAAAATTTATGTGAGATAAGATGATAGTGAGGGCTAGACCTACTCAAAACCAAGTTCATTGAGCAGACATGGATCCATGAGAGAAAGTGACTAGGAGAAGTAAAATAGAAATGTTAAAAGATGCCAAACGCAATACCCTGGAGCAGGGAGGGAAGCAACAGTACAATAGAATGCAGTTGGCAAATAACCCCAAGTAATCCAAATATGTGTTATGGTCACATGACATCATAGTGGGGACCAACCCCAAAGATAAGGCTGGGCGCCAGGAGGCCCAAAAGGTGAAGTTACAGGGCCTCCATGATCTGAGGCATACCCTAGACCAACGCTGGGTATGGGCAAAATATGCCCAGGTTGGTACTAGTGGGGAGCCAAATGCCCAGCCCCATACTTCAGCCCAGGCGTTGAAATGAACAGTTGACATAATGAATGCAAACAGTTCAGTTTGGTTAGTCAAGGAACGGGGATTTGAAACCTGTTCCATTTACACTATCACACGTTCAGGTCAAATCCAACTTCAATTGATAAAATGAGTGAAGTCAGTTTTGGCATATTCTACCAATCAGGATGGTAGTGTGTGCTTATTGGCGGGTCAGTGCTTGGGCCCACTCCCACAAACCCTGTATTCCCCCTTTGACGCTTAAATGTTTTTTTCCTGACCAACATTCCGTGTTGGTCGACTTCTGAATAAGAGACTACCCCATTTTTTACCATTTTATTATAATGTTATTCTATATGATCCTATGCGTGGACCCCTTTGTGGAGGTCTCATGCCACATTAACCATTCCATGGTGAACACAATCAGATTTTACCCACATGCACCATTGGTTCACCCAGGTACCCTCCAACCTGGGCCATTTACCTCTTCTATCCTTGTGCACCACATCTTTTTTGGATAGTCCCTTATTGCACTTTTTGGTTTTAGTTATTATTAATCCAGCACCTTCTGCTGAGCTCTAGTAGCTTTAGTACTAACAGTTAGCTTCCATGCATTGGCTCTTTGCACCAAGCACCACCACTCTGGAAACAGGAGAGTTATAGACACTCTCCTTACAATATGGCACTGGAGCTGGAAGATTGGTCTTGAGCGCTTGCCAATGGGATTTGTTAAGGTCATGGGCATATGGGCTGGCATCAAGCAAGGGATACTAGGTGGGGGTTGCTGAATCATTCCCCTATATTAATGCCATCAGTGGAAGCTACCAATTGGATATACCAGAAATGAGATAGTCATGCAAGGAGCAAATGGCATCCTTCAGGCAATGATTACAAGCTTCTCAGAAGCTGAAGCAGAATGAGCAATGGAAGCCAGGAGAGGCTAGTTTTACTGGAAGGGGCTCCCAAGGCCCAGCCCACCACTGGCCCTAAACATCCACCCCCATATATGGCTGTACTAACTCTGGATGGTTCTGTCCTAATGGACGGCCTTGCTGGGCACACTGGGCTGAGGTGTGGTGCACCAGCCTCTGTTGCCTTGGGCCTCTGGGCCGAGGTGCATCTTCTATGGCCTCTGTTGCCTTGGGGTCGCTGGGCTGAAGTGCAGCCAACCAGCCTCTGTCGCCTTGGGCCACTCTGGCTCCTCCCCTTTCACCAGGGCAAGGCCACTCTCAATAGGATCCTGGCGCGTCCACCCCCTTTCCCCTCCTCCTTATCACGCTGCCATTTGCGCCCCCAACCTTGCTTAAATAAAATAATAAATTAAATTAAATAATCAAGTCTAGCAAATGCAGCCTTTATTAGGAAGCAAACCTGAAGTCAGAATAGAATTCTAAAGTGAGGTCCAAGGGGGCTGACCTTGCTTTGAAATACTTCCTAAAAAGGCTAAATGAATTGTAGGTAATGAGGGGCGCAAAAGCCTCCAGAATTGATGGCATCCAAGCAGCTTAACAGAGAATCAGAGGGAACCTCATGATGAACAACCAATCAAACAAATAATTTATTTAATTTTATTCCATTATTGACCCAAATAGGGAAATCCTAAGCGAAATAACGGAATTGCAACCATTGATGCACATGAATCTCATAATCCCCACCTTATGAGATTCATGTAACAATTGTCAATTGTTATACTGGTAGCTTCATGGCCCAACTTTGAACTTGGCTGGCAAAGCAAAGAGTATAGGATGCAACATCTAGATCTAGGATGTTTTCAAGATCAGAAGAGTTCAGAGCTATGGACAAAGCCTCAGTTACTTGAGACCTTAATTCTGCATAGGGGAGTTTGAAATGTATGCTGTTTCCAATGGCTAGTTTGGTGGCCAAAACAGCTTACTTGTAATATTGACTGAGTTGGAAGAGAAACTTAGGAGGCAAGTCTGATCCAGCGAGAAATGAATGTTCAAGAGTGGAGGGCATTGCATCAAATAGTTAAATGGTGATGTTAGAATAATCTGCAAATGGAGCTGAATCCAGGCGAATTTCAAAAGCTTACTCAGGAATTGATGACAGAAAAAAGATTGTTCATGAGTCATTTGATACAATTGCTAACCTGGGTACTTTGGGGTTAGTTACCATTTCCAATAATTTCATGGAAGGACTGGCTAAGGGTACTTGACTGAGAGTATGAGTCCTGAAAGGACCATAGAAGAGGTTCTGGCGCGCAGATTGTCTCATCAACTGGAAGAGCCAAAGGTCTTTATCAGACATGCTATTAAGAAGCTGTTGGTACTGAGACTTGGAATTTGACATATGAGCTGAATTTGAGGGGGATGTTGGACTTATATAATAGTCAACATTGTGTACTCTGAAATTGATTAAGCTCTAATTTTGGAGAAATTAATCTCAAAATTAATAAGATAAGCTCTCCAGAAAAGAATTAAGAATGATATTAGCCAAGAGGTTATTATGAGAAAAAAACAAGGACAGATAAATTAGCATCTTAAATGCACCACAAAACAAAAATTGATGGCAAGAATCTCCTTTCAAGAACGATGAGAAAATCAGGAATTGAGGAGCTAGACCAAGAATCCAGTGTATGACAGCAAGTCATATGCCCTGATGGGGAGAAAACTGGATCCCAGGATTAATATAATCATGAGTAAATAAATCACCCTGGCATGACAGAAGGTCATGAGGACCACACTCTGAGTAGGCGGTAGAGAGGAGGAAGAGGAAGAGAGCCACATGCTGAAGATCATCCCAAGCAGCGTTGAGTATTGATTGATCATAATCCGCTTAGACAAATGAAGTACTCAACTGAGTATCCAAAGCAGTGTTCTCCTTTTCTGATCCTTTTCTCACTGGAAATCTAGGCAAGAGGGTGATGTGTTGGCATTTTTGCCCATATACCTAGCTGACTAGAATAAAAGGGGTGCTAGGGGATAAATAACTATAGCAAAGTAAATTGGATATCAGTTGACCCTAATTTCAGGGTAACAATGTTCATGGGATTTTAGGCTATTTGTCTGGGTCAGACCCGTTGGAGATCAATCCAGATGAATGCTTAAGATCTTGTTGGGCAGAGTTGCTGACAAAATAAGGGCATCTGATAGTTGATCTATGATTAACTATCAGGTTACCAATTCGATCAGTCAGGTTTTATCACTAACAATTGGGAATTTGAGGATTAAAGTTGTGAGGTGAGTGATGCCACCTGCAACTAGAAAATCGATCAGTTAATCTGTGACCTGCCTTAATGGGTAACAAGTCCCATATCTAAGCAGGTTGCTTGCCAAATATGGTTGGTTCACTTGGATCAAGAGGAAAGCGTTAGGGAAACATTTTATGACTCTTTCCATTTTAGGTCTTAAGGATGTCCAATGATGGAATCCTAACCAAGATGGGAAGACCATCGCTGATGAGACAAGGATGCTTATTCAATGGCAATGGCTGCCGTTTCATGGCTGAGGTGTCAACTGAGGGTTAAGCGCCAAGTTCTCACTATAAATTCCCTTAAGTAGTCACTAATAAAAAACACTAATTATCAGATTAGTCACCACACTAATTTACCAGAGTCTTATTTTAATATACTTTATCATAATCCATTTTAAGATTTATTCTTTCTCAGGGAAAATATTACTGTGTGCTCTAATTGGGAGACTTTTTAAGATAAAGAGTAAGGATCTGAGCGTGGATCCAAAGAATAGAAGCTGAATTGAATTGGGATTGCTGCTGACTGTGTGTCATCAGAGAGAAACTATAAATGGGGATCTGAGTGTGGATTGAGTTATGCAGTACCAGGATATGAATCCCTATTAAGGACATCCTAAGTATATTGAGAGGAAATACTGGCCAAGCGTTTAGCCTAATTCTAGTTTTTTATTCTATTACAGATATTGGTCTTCATACTATTATCATAAAATATATCTTACTATAATACAATGCAATGAATTGCTCAATGACAAACCTGTGCAGTTAATTAATTTAGGGGTTATTAATTGAGAACGAATCAAGAACCTCATAAATTTTAACATCTGGCGTCCTTAATCTTCTGATTTTCTTCTTTTATTCAACAGAAGATTCTTGCCGTTGATGTTCATTTTGCAGCGCAATTAAGAATGCTCATTTGTTTGCCCTTATTATTTTCACAAGATCACCTATTAACTTATATAATTCTTAATTCTTCTCTGGAGAGCTTATCCCATTAATTTTTGAGATTAATTTCTATAAAATGAGAGCTTAAATTGATTTCAAAGTGCATAAAGTCAACTATCATATATTTCCACCATCCCCCTCAAATTCAACTCATATGTCAAATTCCAAGTCTCAGTACCAACAGCTTTTTAATAGCATGTCTGATAAAGACCTTTGGCTCTTCCAGCTGATGAGCCAATCTGCGCACCAGAACCTCTTCTATGGTCCTTCCAGGACTCATAACCCCAGTCAAGTACCCATGGCCAGTCCTTCCATGAAATAACCAGAAACGGTAACCAATCCTGACAAAACCAAGTTTGCAGTTGTCTCAAGTGACTTGCAACCTTCCACCCTCCCCAAGAGGTGACATAGGCGGAATCATCCCCAAGTTGAGGATAACCAATAAAAAAAATAAATATTTTTTAAATATTTTTTTCTATGCGTTTTTAATAATTATTTTTTTCCCAATATCCTTATCAAGAATTTATTTTTTTTCCAAGAGACTTGATCTTTTTTCAGTTTAGTGGTCCATCCTTTATTTTATTCCCCCAAACTGGATCCTAGATATACTTGAACCTATCAGCTTTATTTGGTTCAGAGGTCTTAATTTTTGTAAGACTTAACCATCTAGTTTGGTTCAGCAGTCCAATTTCAGACTTAACCAAATTATTAGGAATAACCATCTTAATGGTTTAGCAGTCCTTTGGGCACTCCTTTTTTGTTATTTTTTCATCAATCCATTACTTCAAATACTTAGTATATACTCTATTTACTATCCTTCCATCCAAGAGGTTCTTGATGGAATAGGTATCTGTCGTCATCTTGGCAGTAATTGAATGGACCCAACCACAATGCATCCAACTTGTTTCTTCTCCTGAAACCATGTGTATCATAATAGGCAACTCTTTCTCCTATTTGATATTCTGATAAGGCCATTCATTTCTTATCATCCATAATTTTTTCTCAAATCCTTTTCTTCAAAAAATGTATCAAATGCTTGCAATTTCATTTTAATCAAAATGTTTGTCAATTGGTTCAGGTACTGCATAGCACTCATCCCTGATGTTGGTTCCACCACTGAATATAAAATCAGTGACAACGCGGCCTTCCTTCCATATAGCAACTCAAATGGCGTTTTCCCTTCAATGTATGATGACTTATATTGTAGGAAAACGTCACCAAATTAAGGTACATTACCCACACAAAAGTTCTTCCTGCAACCAGCTTCCTCAGCGTTGTGGCCAGCATCCCATTGACTCGTTCTACTATTCCGTTCATCTCCAGCTGTTAAGGTACATACACAACTCCTCAGATCCCCTTTAAATCATTTAACTGAGGGATCACATGAGATGTGAAATTCGTTCCATTGTCACTCAGTAGGCCTGTGGGCATCCATGTTGGTATACTACTTGATCTAGGATAAACTTTGCAGCACTGGTAGCATCTACTTTCTCCAGGGCCTTTGTCTCAACCTATCACATCTGATGATCAATTGCAACTATTATGTACTTGACTCCCCCTGTGTTCATTGTCAGCGGTCCTATCATGTTGATGGACACCATATGCCAAGCAAATCCATGGTGAACAAATCAGTATCCAGTCATATTCTTATGTGGCTTGTGCAAAAGACACTCCACACAGCAAGCCAGATAATCCACAACATCATAGTTAATGGACTCCCAGTAGTAATACTAGTGAATACAATTGGTTACTTTTCTCAAGCCTTCATTCCCTACAACCTTATGAGTGGCTTAACAATATCTGCTCATTCTAATGGCTTTGGGAATAATAATCACTTCCCATTGATTGTTTTGAAAACTTGTCCATCCATGGTCTCAGTGTTTTCCATCACTTTTTGAAGTGCACCTTGGATTTCTCAGAGCTTGTTTATAAATTCTCCATTGACCATTCTATGGAATAGCTCATCCTTCTGCTGATATACCACCTGGACCATTGTTAACCACAATAAGCCATCCGCTTTCTGATGATAAGTTCCAGCTTGGTTGACTATCTACTAATTGTAAGCCTGTAACTTTAGTGCCCATTGGGACAATCATCCTTCTGTTTCTCATAAATTGTGCAGCCAATGCAACAAGGAGTGGCCCATCACCACTTTGAAGTGCGTTCTGTGTATATATACTGAAACTGTTTACAGGCATAAATGACTTCAAGACATTCAAGCTCAATTAAAGTGTAATTACTCTCAGCGGCTGAGAGTGTCCAGCTCATATATACCACTGTATGTTTATCTCCAAGTTCATCTACTTGGCTCAATATGGCGCCAATTGTCATCAATGAAGCATCAGTTTATAAACATCGATGAATCCCCCTTGGGTTGGGACCATCTAGTACTAAAAAAAGAAGCATCAGTTTATAATATAAATTTTTAATTGAAATTCATATGTTTCAAAATTGCAGAATCTATTAAGTACTGGCATAACTCATTGAAGGATTTCTGGGCTTCTTTGTTCCATATGAATCTTTTCTTTAAATTTTTAACAAATGGAAGATGGTCTCAATGATTCTGGAAAATTCTTAAATAAATCTTTTATAATATCCAAACATACCAAGGAACACTTGGATTTCTCAGAAACTCTTTGGCACAGCCATTCATTCTATGGCTTCAATCTTCTAGGCTTGAAGCTGCAATCTACTAGAGTTGATTATAAATCTCAGATACTCCAACTCTTTCTTATAATTAAGGATCTTCATCTCTAGCATTTTCTGCCTCATTAATTATATCAGGTCAAGCAATTCTCTCCACTCTATTGGATTAATCTATTTTTTTGACCTTGTACTATTCATTGGTAATGTAATTCAATTCTCTGAATTGATTGCTCTCCATATCAACTCATTCAATGTCTAATTTAGTGTCTCATCTAACACCTCACTCCTCAAGACTATTTAAAGCGGACCTAATTTCAACCTGAGTTGGTCCAGCTGATCCTTATGACTATTTCAAGAGGACCCAACTTCAGCCCAAGTTGGCCCTTCTAATAATCTTCATTAGTAGATATCTGGTGGAACAGGTTTCCTTGAAGCGCTAGACAGTTCCATATCTAGGCTGCAAGTCCTTTTCCAGAATCTTGAGTATTTTCTTCAATTTGAATTACTAGTAGCTCCATATCTGATCTGGGTGAACGCAATTGAACATGATCCACTTCACGTTCAGTCTTATATGATGTTACTTTTCCAAGTAACTCATTTCTGAAACTTGTGACATTATTGACCCCTTCCTTAATCTTGGCAACTCATTCTTTCAGGGCAGCAAACTCTCAGTGATCCACCAAGTTCAAGGCATTCTGGTTAACGGTTGCCAACTCCATCCATAAGTTTCTTATTTAGTCCCTATATAACATCACATCCTAGTATCTTCTACTCAATTACACCCCTGTAGTGAGCACCAATTGTTAAAATTATAGGGTTTTTGATTAATCTCGGCTGTTAACCCCTAAATTAATTAACTGCACACTTTTGTCATTGTTCATTTCTCCACGTTGTATGATAGTAAGATATATTCATTTGATAATAGTATGGAGACTATTATCTATAGCTAAATAAATTACTAAAATTAGGCCCAACGCTTGGCCAGTATATCCTCTCAAAAATACTTAGGATGTCCTTATTAGGGATTCATTCCCTGGTACTGTCTAACTCAATTTACACTCAGATCCCCATTTATGGATTCTCTCTGGTGACACACAGTCAGCAGCAATCCTAATTCAGTTCAGCTTCTCTTATCTGGATCCCCTCTCAGATCCTTACTCTTTATCCTAAAGAGTCTCTCAATTAAAGAACACAGCAATAATTTCTCTGAGAAAGAATAGAACTCAAAATGGATTCTGATAAAGTATATTAAGATAAGACTCTGGTAAATTAGTGTGGTGACTAATCTGATAATTAGTGTTTTTTATTAGTGACTACTTAAGGGAATTTATAGTGAGAACTTGGCGCCCAACCCTCAGTTGACACCTCAGCCATGAAACGGCAGCCATTGCCTTTAAATTACCCTCCCTTGTCTCATCAGAAATGGTCTTCCCCATCCTGTCTAGGATCCCATCGTTGGACATCCTCAAGACCTAATATAAAAGAGTTAGAAAATGTGTCCCTAATGTTTTCCACTCAATATCAGCAAACCAACCATATTTAGCAAGTAATCTGCTTTGGTAATGGGAATTGTTACCCATAAAGGCAAGTAAAAAACCAACTGATCAATTCACTAGTTGCAGGTAGCATCACTCATCTCACAACTTGATCCTTAAATTCCCAATCAGTTGGTGATGAAACCTGACTGATCCCAATTGGTACACATGATAGTCAATCATAGATCAACTATCAGAAGCTCCTATTTTTCAGCAACTCTGCCCAACAAGATTTTAAGCATTCATCTGGATCAATCCATGATAGATCCAACCCAGGCGAATAACCCAAAATCCCCCAAACATTATTACTTTAAAATCATGGTCAACTGATATTTGATTCACTTTGCTATAGTTAATTATCCCCTAGCAACCCCTGTTATTCTAGTCAGCTGGGTTTATGGGCAAAAATCCCAACACCGGACCAAGAATCCTGAATATGACAGTGGGTCATATGCCCTGATTGGGGAAAACTGGATCCTGTGATTAATATCATCATGAGTAAATCAATTAGCCTGGCATGACAGAAGGTCATGGGAACTGCGATCTGAGTAGGCAGTAGCAAGGAGGAAGAGGAAGAGAGCTGCATTCTGAAGGTCATCCCAAGCAGCGTTAAGTACTGATTGACTGTACTCCACATGAATAAAAAAGTATTTGACTGACTGTCCAAAGCGGTATTCTCCTGTCCAGATCCTTTTCTTGCTGGAAATCTAGGCAAGAGGAGGGATGTGTTGGGATTTTTGTCCATATTCCTAGCTGACTAAATTACCATGGATCACTACTGGATAATTTCAATAGTAAAGTGAATTGGATATTGGTTGCCCCTAATTTTGGGGTAATGATGTTAAGGTGATTATAGTTTATTTGCCTGGGTCAGATCTGTCAGGGATCAATCCAGATGAATATTTAAGATCTTGTTGGGCAGAGTTGCTTACAAATAGGAGCATCTGATAGTTGATTGATGATTAACTATCAGGTGTACCAATTGGGATAAGTCAGGTTTTATCACTGACCAATTGGTAATTTAAGGATCAAGTTGTGAGATGAGTGATGCCACCTGCAACTAGTGAATTGATCAGTTGGTTTTTAACTTGCCTTAATGGGTAACAATTCCCATTACCTAAGCAGATTGCTTGCTAAATAAGGTTGGTTTGCTGGTATTGAGAAAAAAATGTTAGGGAAATATCTTCTGACTCTTTCCATATTAGATCTTGAGGATATCCACTGATGGAATCTTATCCAGGATGGGGAAGACCATTGCTGATAAGACAAGGATAGGTAATTTAATGGCAATAGATGCCATTTTATCAATTGGGTGAAACTCTTGGTTGAGTGCCAAGTTCCCTCTATAAATTTTCCTTAGAATTCACATAATAAAAACAACACTTTATGACTTAATAAAAACAATGCTTTATAACTTAATAAAATTAACAATTTATAGGACACTTTACTATTCTATTCTATTTTATTCTTTCTCAAGGATATTATTGCTGTGTGCTTTAATTGGGAGACTCTTTAAGATAGAGAGTAAGGATCTGATTATGGATCTAGAGAAGATAAGCTGAGTTGCATCAGGGATTGCTGCCGACTGTGTGTTACCATAGAGAAGCTGTAAACAAGGATCTGAGATTGATCAAGTTAGGTGGTATAAGGGAACAATTTCTTATTGAGAATATGTTAAGTATTTTGAGGGTAAATACTAGTCAAGCATTGGACCCAATACTAGCACTTATTCAACTACAAATAATAGTATCCATACTATTATCAAACGAATATATATTACTATCAGACAACATGGATAATTGCACAGCACTGAACCTATTCAGTTAATTAATTTAGGGGATAACAGCTGAGAATAATCAAGAAAACTGTTAAATTTTAATAACATTACTCATCCACCACATGGGCAAGGGTACTCTGTGTGACAAGAGGAGCATCTGGCTTTTTTGGACTCTTTTTAGATGGGAATTGGAACACCACCTAGTCCAAATAGATGGAGTGCTCCTCCAGACTTAAATAATATTTGAGCAAAATTTCATGCTTCTAAACCACCAGTTTAGGCTGTGATTTTCTTTATCAGTCAGTGTTAGATTTTGTTAAATAGATCAGATGATTCATATTGATAAACCACTAAACTGCTTAGCCAAAACTAATGGATATACCAAATTAATTAATCACCAATTGCTTTATAAAACAAAACTAAACATATCAAAGTCAAAACAACCAATACCACTAATTACTTACCAAAAACAATTAACTTATTGAAAAAATCAATCAATCACTAACTGCTACTAAAACCATCACACTTATTAACCAACTTAAAACTATTAACCGCTTGGCAAACCCATTGAAACTATCAAATCAACCAAATATCAAACTGCTCAATTATAACAATATGTTAATTACTATTTATATATAAAATTTTTATTTCTTACATATAAATTTTCTATTTTATTATGAAAATAAATCCAGCTTTGAGGTGCACATGGACCTTTCTGTCCACCTATATCCAAATTTTCAAAACTCTACATGCCATAGTTTTGGCTGGGCATCACACATACAAACACTTGCTTCTATTATTATAGATTAAATTCCCAATAATTGATTGATGTAAAGTCTAACCATTGAGGTTTCTTATAGGGTTTTCCAGGCTAATTCATATATTTTACAGTGATTTTTGCATCCATTATAGACTATTTCATATATTTTTTATTGATTTACATACCCATGGGCAAATTTTGACTTAGTTTTAATAGATGCAAAAATCAAAAAATATGAATTGGCCTGTAATGGATTCGAAAATTAATGAAGATATAAACTAGCAGGGTGTTTAGCCGAGTGGGTAAAACTGCTTCCACCCCTAGTGCAGGTTTTGAGTTCGAAACCTGTACTGGCTAGAAAAGCATTCTCGGTGTGGTATATTTGTCCCAAGGTCGACCCACCTCGAATAATTTTTATATAATTAGCCTATAAGAGGTGTAAAAATCAATGAAAAATATATGAAATGGCCTGTAATAGATATGAAAATCAATGAAAAATATATGGAACTAGCCGATTTACCCGTGCTTCGCTACGGTATCTATAAAATTAGATTTTCAATTATTAATTTAGATTTTATATTATAGACAAACAAAACCACTCAGCCAAATCCAATTGCTCAATCGAATCAACCAAAAACCACCAACCACTTAGGCAAACCTAACTGAAATTATCAAAACAACCAATAACTAATCACCCCTCAAAACTAAACTGTGTCCTATCGATTCAAACAAAAGCCATCAACCTCTCGGCCAAACAAAAAAACCTATCGAATCAATCAAATAGCACCAATCTGCTACCCGAAACATCTCTTTATACTTAAAATCATTGTGTGGCATATCTTCCAAACTACTAAATCAACTTTACTTAACTTGCCAAAAGTATTTTATTAATTAGGTGAACCAAATTAGGCAGGTTTTTAAAATTTATAAACCTAACATCCAGATACCTATGCTTCGCTATAGTATTTAAAGTTTATCAGATGATAAGCTCACATTGTAGCCTATAAGCTGTGCCAGCACTACTCTCGAGCCACTCAGACTAACAGCTCTACTGTTGCTCTCATGGCTGGTGAATTGATTAAACTAACTACTTAATCTATTTAAACTCTAATACTGATTTTTGTTGAGTTTCAGGTGAGCAATTTGGTGAATTATTAGATAATTTTTGCCAATTCTCACCCACTCACCCAAATAGATTAAACTTATCTGACTCGATTAGCTTCAGATGAGCAAATTGGTAAATTATTAGATAATATTCGCCAATTCTCACCAACTCACCCAAATAGATTGAACCTATCATACTCAATAGTTTCAGATTTGATCTTATTTGCCAATTCTCACCCACTCACCCAAATGATTAAACTTATCAGACTCGATTAGCTTCTGGTGAGCAATTTGGTGAATTATTCAATGATATTTGTCATTCTTCACCCACTCGCCCAAATATATTGAACCTATCAGGCTCGATAATTTCATATTCGATAAGATTCACCAATTCTCACCCACTCACCCAAATAAATTGACCCTATCAGACTCGAAGGTTTCAGATGTCAGTCAGTCAATCAGTAAGTGAATGAATGTGTTTTATTAAGTAGATGGCCTGTAATGGATGCGAATTGGCCTGTAAAACCCTGTAATGTGCTCTAATCAAGTATATTAGATCATTAAAAGTAGCTCTAGTTATCCATTTAACCTGCATCAATTGGTATGTGCTTTAATAATAGAATTGGAAAAATATCTAGAACTCAAAGTTCAAGTTCCAACCGGGAGAAAACGGGGATTTGGTTACTTTCAAATTGCTTTAAATCTATACATATCCCAGGTGGGATATATTTTTTAATAAAATGCATAAAACAGTACCCGAGATGTTCACATGATTTAATTGCACCATTAAACAAAGTCAAGTGGCACCAGTATTTAGCTCAAAAGATTATCCTGCTACCGGCTTATTATCTTAATATAGTTTATTTGTTGCAAAACAGTAAGTCGGTTTTGATACTTTCTAAAAGCACTTGAGTGACAACAGCTGCTCCGTGCTGTAAATTTAGCCGTCTTTTCAATTTGCACATTTCTGTTTAATTCAATCTTCGTCTGAACGATACAACTTTTGTTGAATATGGTGGTGTTTAATTGTAATTTGGGAAATCTAAGTTCGTTTATTTTTAAATTGTATTTTGATATATGAGGTGTTGATTGTTTGCTTTGTTGATCTTGCTTTTCTGATCGGTCATTACGGGCCAAAGCAGAAGTCTTGAATAGCTCTTAAGCGCACAAGTTTTATTGTTTTGCGTTTTGTTACAAGTTTAGTATATTTGCTAGCCAGTTAATCTTACTCAGCTTATATTTGTTTCATTATGTACAATTTTTATTCTTTGGTGACTGCATTTGTTTGTTTGAATAAAAGTTCGTTATTAAAGCCAAGCGCGGTTTGCTTGTTTTATTTTTGGTTTTCTACCTGTTGCTTCCGTGTGTATCTGCATTATTGGATGACATGCCACTTAATTCAACACTAGCTCACGAAACGTCCGCTTAAATTAGCGTGAAAATCTTTTAGATAAAATGAGCTTTGACGAAGAAAAGCAGATTCCTATTTCCCAATCTAGCCCGGGCTTTTTTGCAACTTCACAACAACCAAATACTGGCTTTCCGTCTTACCCAACTGCAGTTCTTAACTTTTGTTACCCTCCCCAGATGCCTGGATTTCAATTTCCTGTTCCTCAAACTGATCCCCAACAGGGGGCTACCCACTCATATTTAAATCCGGGCACTAACTTTGTTGGTTCTCAAGCACCCATATTTAATCTGAATTCTAGCAATCCGTCTGCACCCCCCAACAATACAACTAAACAATCCGATGGCAGCACCTCATACATTGGACATGTTGGTCGTCCTCAGCAAGGTTTGAAATGGTTAAAGCATCTGGAAAGCTTATTCCGGAGGGTGCTGTCCAAGGCGGCCTTGAGGCGGATGGAAAACCCTTGTATGTCGCACGTGGCTACCATAAAGGAAGCTTGGTGATAGGAAAAGCTGGTGGACACTTGAATGGGTGCTTGATTCCATTTGACGGAAAGGAAGTCCACATCTCTGATTACCATGTTTTGGTGGGGGATGCCACCAAGTTAAAATGGCGACAGTGTGTTGGAAAGTTGGAAGTCGACGGTTGGGTTCCTCTCGAGGCTGGCAATGAGCCAAACGGCGACGAGTTATTCGTTGCCAAGACATTTTATAAAAACGGGGAGGTAATTGGAAAGGTTAGCTTTGCTATGAGCCACGGGATGACCTTTAGTTACGGTGGTAAAGAAATCGCCTCTAAAGAAAACATAGTTTATTATGTATTATCTCACGCCTGACATAACTTAATTTGTCGCCTATGCTAGTTTCATAAAGTATCCTTGTGTTCTATATTGTATTCCAGATATGTTGGATTTTGGTGGATCATGTTTGTTCTTCAACTATATACTTTTGGTGGGCTCTACTTGACTGAAACTTGTTCTCACACTGTTATTTCTGTATGTCGTTAGTTGCACTTTTTTAGTTAAAACCAAAGATGGTTCAGAGTATGCAAATTAAACTGGCACCAAAATTGGCTTTCAACTAGTATTGTTGAGAACTCTATCAAAGGTCCTCTGTTTTATAGACATTCTATCATCTTTGAGTATTTTTTTATAAATTTCTCACCTGCTTTGTTAAACTTTTCATATAAGTTTTCGAAAAGGTAAGTAAAGAATAAGAACTATGTTTAAGCACTAGCCTTGCGCGTTATTTTCTATCGTCGCAAGCTATTTTAAGTGCGATTAAAACCTATGGTACATGATAAAGAAACGCTAGTCGGTTTAATCCCTTGCTTTATATTTAAATACTGGATTTATCTACGTACATTATATAATCCGATAATATTTGGGATGATCATTTGGAATAAGGCAGGTAATCCACAGTATTATGTGATTATTAGAAAAGTAGTTGAGTTGAAATTAGGAAATCTTAAAATTGATTTAAATTATAAATGCTTTAAAAATGCATACAATAAATTTTCTCGCTTTATTGTTTTATTGATGATAAATCACAAGACATGTATTTGTATAGTGAAAAGATGAATTACCCGGTGTGATCAATATCAATTTTTTGCGTTTAAAGCGATTACTTAATGCTTAATAACTACATTTATATTTTGCCCATTGGAACGAGACTTTTGGCTCCGCACCTAAATTCAAACAAGGTAAAGCTTTAGCAATGCTATTGAGTTTAAGCGGCCAGCATAAACAGAGTAGTTTAATTAGCACTAGACTCATAACAAATCTATATTGTGAAGATATTGATTTAAATAAAGTTATCATAGAATTACTAGATTTATCACTACTTTACCTGTGGCTCCACTTGCATGAATATAAGGCTTTTGTGGATAAGGTATATTTGCAATTTTGTAATAAAAACTAAGATAATAATAGCTTTTATTTACAAATATAATTATTTAGATGTATTAGAAAATTCAGGTTATAGTCACTAACTTAAGAAAAGCTTGATCAAGACATTGATGCCTATCCTATAGAAAAACAGTCAGAAACATTTTTAAACACTTATATGAGTTAATCAACCTTAAGATAAATATGCTCAAGACACTTGTTTAAAAAGTTGTTTTTAGATTCATAGTAGTTTGATTACTTTACAAGCGTAGCTTGTAAATTTGAGAATTTTAATTACTTGTCTAGCCTTACTCATATGCAAAAATAAAACCACTAAAATGACTATATTCACTCTTACTAAATTCCCAAGTTGAAGTAAATTAAACAAATTAACTAGATAGTATCTTAATCTAACTAATAAAAACAATAAGCCTAAATATAGTAAAAGTAGAATAACTTTTTACTTTGATATTATATTTCTATAATTTAAATTAATTAAGAAAAGTATTGTATATACTTACAAAATTAAATGAAATTGAAAGTATGGGATATTATCTAAAGGGATCAATACATTATTCTATATATTAAAACAGCTTCTGTCACGTGTTTTATTTACTAAAGAAACAGATGAATATGTATATTATAAGAAGGCAAAAGGTAATTTAGGATCCAACATTAGAAATATTAGCACTTTAGATTTTAAAAAAACTTTTTATATGATAAAGACTTAGTTTTAATCAAAATTGCAAAAAGTTGTCAATCATCTTTGCTTTTGATAGCACAATAATTATACTATAACACTTAAATTACCAAATTGAGAGAACTGGCATGCATAAATTTTTATCAAAGAAAGTAAAGTGGTATCATACCTTACTTTTCAAATGTTGGACAATTACAAGTCCAATGTTATATAAAATGTGATTCAGGTTTTGATTTAAATGCTATCAACCAAAAGACCCTGGCTGATTCTTAGTGGAACCCCTTGAATCAGGGTAATACTTTTAAAAATAATAAAACTCAGCCAAAAAGCTTGATTTTGGGTAGCAGGAATATTATGAATTATTGGTTGGAACTAAGGAAGCAATTTGGAGGTCCCTCCCTGTCTTACAACAACTCTTGTTCAAGCTGCACCACAAAGACTGGCCCCTTTTATAGGGTCAGAGGGGGTACAACAAGGTGAAAATATTTTCCTACCTTTTTATTGGACTATATATAAAATTCCTTCCTCACAGGTTTATCTTCCCAGTTATCAAATCCCTATCTGCCATCATATAGTGGCAAGGTGAGTCTCAACCAATCTGATAGGTTGAATCTCAATATTCCTGATTTAGATATTACTAAGCAATCCAAACTTTGAGCCTTGATATCTAAATACTAGTGTAGGATCCGCTGACAGATGCCACAAATATTTCTCAAAATATATAAAACTTACCTTTAAAATAAAAAATAAAAGTAATAATAAACACTTTTTTAAAGTTTTTTATTTTTACTAATATTTGTGTGGGGCAAGCCAGAAAAAGATCCCCTATTCGATACTAGTATTTCATATTTAAACTAGTTCAAATATTGGGGCCATGGGAATTTAGGGCTATAATATTGAGAAGCTTAGTCATCCAAATTAGGAAAGATAGGCTTTAGCTTATCAGAATGAGGGAAAATATTCTGAGGCAAAACAAACCCATGTGGTAATGATTTGATAAATTGCACCCAATCACCAGTGGGTAAAATCTTCTCACTTTGGGGGAGAACAAACCTGTGTGGTAATGATTTGATAAGCTGATTTTGATTATAAAACATATTTTCCCAATAGGTAGGGTTCCACTGAGAATCTGCCAGGGTCTTTTGGCCAATGGTACTCATATCCTCATTAACCATAGTATTGTTAGAAGATCAGACATGTAATTGGCCAATTGTAGTAGTAGATTTGGGGGCATTTTTACCTCCAATATTTTTTTTTTCAAAAGTTGAGAAGGAGAATGTCCAACATTGCCCCCCTCAAGAATGTTGGGGGAGTGTAGGGCCGTAGGAAGTGGCCATGTACCCAGTTTATGATAACTCCTGTAGCCAAAGACTTTATAGAATACTCATTTCCTCTCTTATATGTGATGGTAAATGGCCCCTCCCAGATTAATCCAAATTTGCCACTTTAAGGAGTTATGCAATTGTGGTAATATAAGACCATATCTGACACTTGGAATGAAGGTAAGGGTGCCTGAATCTCATTGGTAGCTTGGCCTTCTTTAGTGACCATTTTGGCTAGGTTGGTCATAGCCTCTGATTGAAGCTGAATAATGCGGTTAGCTAACCTTCACATGGCTTTCTCAGGCTCCTCTCCACTAGAGAAGACATCCTTAGCTAGAAGAGCAGGTATGCCTGGTTCCCTGCCATACAAAACTTGGAAAGGGGATATTTTCAGAATCTGGTGATAGCTAATTTGGTAAGCCATAAGAGCACTAGGGAGATAATGATCCCAATGAAGGGGATCAAATGAGGCCATTTTTTGTAAGGTGGAAACCAAAGTTCCATTTGCTCACTCCAATGTACCATTGGTTGATGGGTTATATGGAGCTGAGAATAGTTGCTGGGCTCCCATGGAGGTAGCCAAGATTTTGACTACTCTGGAGGTGAAGTTTTTTTATTGTTGCAGAGTAGTACTTGAGGGCACCCATGTCAAGTGAAAATATTTTGATGGAGAAAGGTGGCAGTAGCCTTAGCAGTTTGGGCTGGAAGCGCCACAGCTTCAACCCACTTTGTGAAGTGGTCAATACCTACCAAGATATAGCTGTTTCCACCTGTGGTCTGAGGAAGCGGCCCTACTACATCCAAGCTCATGGTATGGAACAGCTGTTGCGGGATAGTCAGCTGATATTGGTATCTAGTCTTGAACCAAGACTGCTTCTTACACATAAAGCAAGCATCCAAGACTTCAATGATAGCTTCCATGATTCCCTCCCAAAAATACCAATCCTTAATCCACTCGTAGGTTTTCTTTGCTCCTCCATGGCCTAAGGTTGAATGAGCTTCCAGGTTAACTGGTACACGTTCTGAGGGCCATAGGTAAGGTAAACACTTCACCCCTACTTGTTTATACAGCTTCCCATTTTCTACTTTAGTGTTATGGGAGTGCCAGGCCAACGTCCTCTGTTTGGGCTCATCCTCATCCTTCCAGTCATTTGGGGTCATTAAAAGATCATACAGCCACTCTGCTTTACTGTTATCTAAGTGGAGGATGGGCAGCTGAGTTAACCCATCAACATTTATGTGATGGGTTCCAGCACAGTGTTTGATCTTCATGTCATAATGCTGGAGATTTAGAGCCTAGCAAGCTAACCGCCCCATAGGGTCCTTCATGTTTTGCAACCATTTTAAAAATGCGTGGTCTGTAATCACAGTGAAAGAGGTCCCATGCAAGAAAGGGCGCTAATGCTTCACTGCTAGTAGAATGGCAAGACACTCCTTCTCAGTAACACTATAGTTGCGTTCCACCTTTGATAGCATCTTACTGAAATATGAGACAGGATGATCTACCCCTTTACATCCAGTTGGGTTAGGATGGCCCTGACAGCGTAGTCTAAGGCGTCTGTAAACAAAATAAACGGTTTTCCATAGTCAGGATACCTTAGGATAGACCATTTTTGTAGCAGCAGCTCCATTGTTTCAAAAGCAGCCTTCTGTTCAGTGCCCCATTGAAAAGGGATATTCTTCTTCAGTAAACGAACAAGGGGATCGCTGAGTTGGGCAAACTTAGGGATGAACTGATGGTAATTACCCCATCATCCCTAGAGATACCTGTATATCCCATAGATTTTTAGGGGGAGGCATTCTGGCAATCGCTTTAACCTTATCTTGTATGGGTTGGATACCCTCTCAAGAAAAGGAATGTCCAAGGAAGTCTAACTTCTTTTGGAAAAAGGTACACTTCAAAGGTTTTAACTTGATACATGAGTTTTGTAAGCATTGAAACACCTCCTTCAGGTGATCAAGGTGTTCGTTAAAGGACTTTGAGAATATGGTAAAGTCATTAAGATAGATAATGATGCAGGTTAACTTAAGATCCTGCAAAATGTGATCCATTGCACGCTGGAAAGAGGCAGGTGCATTGCACAACCCTTGGGGTAATTGCGTGGGTTGGAAAAGACCTTCTCTGCATATCAAAGCGCATTTCTCCTGGTCTTGGGGAGAAAGATCCATTTGCCAATAGCCACTAGCCAAGTCCATGGCGGAGAAAAAGTTTGAGCCTGAAAGCTGGGCCAGGGCATCATCAATGCGTAGGATAGGATAGCTATCCTTTTTCATATGATTAATTAAACTGCGATAGTTCATAACTATCCGGTGACCTCCGTTTTTCTTCTTAATTAGCAAAAGGGGGAGGACCAAGGGCTTTGCAAAGGAACTAATAACCCCGCATCTAATAACTGTGTGAGTTTGATCCTCATTTGTTGCTCCTCCACCTTTGACTTGCGGTAAGGTTTTGATCTAATAGGATGGGAATCACCCACATCAATGGAGTGGCACCAGCCCTTCATGTGGCCAACTTTGAAAATATATCACTATACTCATCCAGGAGAGTATGCACTTTCTCCAACTCATCTGAGGTCAGCTCATCCAAGATATGGACGTTGGGTAAGGTACATACCAGGTTATCTGTGGGCAGGCCTAAATCTGCCATCAAGCCAATGGAGTGGATTTGTTCAACTTCCTCCACAGGGAGTAAAAACCCTCAGCCCACCTCCTGGTTCTTTCTTACAATTATGTCCTTTTTGGTGAGGTTTCCCAACAGTAGAGTAATCAGCCTCTGGTAGGCTGGGTCTAAAATGCCAGGCAATACCCAAGGCTCAAAGGGCTAACACCCTCAATGCTTAAGAGGTGTAGTAAACAGTGGCAAGGGATTTTGAGAGTAATTTTCATGTCTATCACTCGTTGTTCACCCAGCTTAATCATTACCTCATTGGTCGCATAAAACGGAATACCTTCGATAGCATCCACTGAATCAGGCAATTTCTTTGTATTTTGCCCAGAGGTGGTATAATATATAGGTACAGTGGAAAGCGGGTACTCAACCATGCAAGAGTATTCATTCTTGAAGGGTTCTTTATTGGCTAGAACTAAGGGGACTTCATAATTGAGCAACAACAGGAACTCCTGCTTCATATTGATAATACCTTCATATTCAATCATAAACTGAGTACCCATGAGCATTTCATAGGCGCTGTTATCCAAAGCCACTGCGGGGGCTGATAGAATAAGCTTCCCAATATGAATGGGAAGGGATGAGTAAGCACCAAGTGCGTGGGTGTTGTTGGGACTGGCGGTTCCAAATTCTTGGTTGTACTCCAAGTCAGGCGCAAGTTTGATCTTTTTCATCAACTTGGAGGAGATTACGTTCACTGGGGAGCCTGTATCCAGAATGGCCATCACCCAGACTTTTTGGATAACCACTTCAACCTTTGTAAGTATCCCTTCAAAATTAGGCAATAACGCTAAGACCTCCTTGAGATAAAAAGTGGAGATAAATTTGTGCGCGGTCTCAGGGGTAATTTTTCAGGATGGACTGCATGGTATGGCCATGCTGGAGAGGGCGAATAAGGTGAGACAACACCTTATCTGCACCGCTGGCAGTGTCAATAATGGCTGGCTCCCCTAGAACTTGGTGGAGGTATGTCTCCTCAGGTATGGTAGCCTCATCTACTCCTCCAGCATTCAAGCGATTGGGGACTTCCACTTCAGCGGGTACTCCTACAATGAAATAGCCAACCTCATCTGTACCCCCTCAGAATTATCCCCAGGGGTATTGGCAACATGAGGTATTGGCATAAGTTGTTTAAATGAGTCAGGCGCATAAGATTCATCAGCAATAGGTGTGCCTTTCCCTATGCCAACATTTCTTTTCCCTGCTCCAGTTCCTCCACATCAGCTTTCTTATTCCAGCACACAGCCTCCTTGTGTCAAACTTGTAGCAATATTTGCACTGAGGGCATTCAGGACATTTTGCTTTGGGTTTTTGCTCCTCAGGGCCCATTATCTGAAGGGGCTCCTTCTTGTCTTCAATAGCCAGGACCTGAGGCTTGGGCTTTGGAGCCTCAATGGCTAAAACGCAAGGGCAGGATACTACTCCGCGAGAAACTTTGGGCTTATGGAAGTCAGCAACATCTAGTAACGCCTCCTTGATATCTTAAATGGTACAGAAATAGCGTTTGACTGAGGTGATGTGCATCGCCAAAGGAGGGTGAGATGCCACACCAGTCAAAACAGCAGCTACAGCATCATCCAAGGTCAACATCTTTGAAGTTAACAACGTCTGTGCTTTTATATAGAATTGTTCTGCAAAGGCAACCACTGACTCCCCTTTTCAGATACTCATACACATAAAGGCTTGCTTTTTCATGCTTAAAGCCTGTTTTGAGCTGAACGTGTTTATGAGGGCCTCTTTAACCTCGGACCAGGTGCTAAGAGCATCCATATGTGGGACCATCACCTCCTGTGCCATGCAGCCCAAACAGAAAAGAATATGTTTGGACTTCTGACGATCAGTCGCCCCTTCCATTGCCACTTCATAAAGTATAAAAATGAAGCAATGCTGCCCTCACCGGGGATAAACTTGTCTTTGAACGTCAGTTTGAATGAACTGAAGTACCCCCAGTAAGAGTATGAATAGCTGGAGCTTCTGTTTCTGGGGTTTCAGAGTGATAGTTTAACTGGTCAAAGGTGCATGAAATGTGATTGAACTGGTCTTGCATGACCTTGAGCCAGGTTTTCATTTTGGAAAGGGCTTTTTGGGGCCCAGATTCACATAGTCTCAGTCAAGATTTGATCCCACAGTTTGTGAGTTTTAAGATCTTCCACTTGACTCTCCAAAGCATTGACTTGGAAGTGGAGTTGTGACACCAGCGAGCTTTGGGTTATTTGAGCAGCTTCCACAGCTTCCACGCATTTCTTCAGCTCTTCTTTTATTTGTTTACACCCTTCATCGTCACAAGGGTGTGAGCTTGAGCCTTGTACTCCATCCTTGATCTGCTCATACTTCCGCTCAACCTGCGTTATTTGACTAAATACTTCCTTCAACAGCACAGGGCTTTCCAGTGAAGCTTTTATCACTTTCACTTCAGTTTCACATTCATTCAGGCAACATGCCAAATATTTGGTATTTTCAAATGAAGCTTTGAGAGCTAGCTCCTTTTCTAGCTGAACAACCTTGGCTGCAAGGGTGAAGGTGGCGCTAGATGGTTCAAGCAGCAGACAGCGTTCAAGCTCATCAACATGTGAAAAGGTCTGGGTTAACTGTCGCTCCACCACAGCCACACGCTATTCATATTCAACTTGAGGAGTGGAGACAGGGACTAAAAGGTCCCAGTGCATTTTCTCATTGTGCTTTTCAAGTTCTTTAGCAAACTCCTCCAGCAACAAGTGAGTGCTAAAGGTGGAAGCGTTCAGTTCATCCCTAAAGATCTTTATGGCCTCCTCAACATACTTTATGATCCCAGTGTCCATGGTAGCAAGTCAATCATGCAGCTGAATGATGAAGTTGCAATTAGCTTCCACACCAGATCTGACTGCTCCAAGGTGTTTGGAGGTCAGTTGGCACAACCTATCATAGGCTAAATTCAGAGCTGCATGAGTATCTAGGTGTCAATGTAGCTCTTTGTGATGGATGGCTAAGAGATGCATCATATGGACCAAGGCAGGGTGAGCAAACTTGCGTACTTAGGTGGTCAAATTTGTGAGCTAGCTGTAGGTTTCTTGGAGGACACTAGTCATATAGAGAAACAAGTGGCGTTCCTCTACCAATGATGCTTGTTTGCAGGATGCAATGTCACCAGGGTTAAGGATGCCATGGGTAAAGATTCTCACAGCTTCGGTGGCCAGCCAGGTGATGTGGTGAGATTCAGGTATTAATATGCGCTCAAATTGTTCTTTTCCAAATGTCAAAGTGGTAGGGCTGTCCATCCAATCATCATCTTCAACTCCTTCTCCATTTTGCACCCAGTGGGTGACACTCTTCATTGCTTTAATACTTTATCAAAGTATACAGGGTGATCCCCTGTAGTGAGCACCAGTTTGTGGGATCTGCCAACGGATGCCACAAATATTTCTCAAAATATATAAAACTTACCTTTAAAATAAAAAATAAAAGTAATAATAAACACTTTTTTAAAGTTTTTTATTTTTTACTAATATTTGTGTGGGGCAAGCCAGAAAAAGATCCCCTATTCAATACTAGTATTTCATATTTAAACTAGTTCAAATATTGGGGCCATGGGAATTTAGGGCTATAATATTGAGAAGCTTAGTCATCCAAATTAGGAAAGATAGGCTTTAGCTTATCAG
This sequence comes from Massospora cicadina, assembly GCA_022478985.1. Lineage (NCBI taxonomy): Eukaryota > Fungi > Entomophthoromycota > Entomophthoromycetes > Entomophthorales > Entomophthoraceae > Massospora > Massospora cicadina. The sequence continues at coordinate 104,617 of JAKSZP010010738.1, read as the reverse complement.
AATGAGGGAAAATATTCTGAGGCAAAACAAACCCGTGTGGTAATGATTTGATAAGCTGATTTTGATTATAAAACATATTTTCCCAATAGGTAGGGTTCCACTGAGAATCTGCCAGGGTCTTTTGGCCGATGGTACTCATATCCTCATTAACCATAGTATTGTTAGAAGATTGGACATGTAATTGGCCAATTGTAGCAGTGGATTTGGGGGCATTTTTACCTCCAACATTCTTTTGAAAGTCAAGAAGGAGAATGTCTGACAACTAGTATTAACTTATTATGAGAGTTTGCTTCTTGACCTCAGTATCACAACTAATAAAACCTATAAAAATGATCTCTTTTTTTAGTTGTAATTCTAATATTTTTTATTATAAAAGTGGTTGACAATCCCTACTTTTTCCCCACAGTAGAGAACTAACTTCATCTGTTCATAATTGTTGAAATTAGGTGTGAAAAATGCACCAGCGAGCAAAACAAACCCTGAATTCCAACATCAAAGAAATAACCAGCAGTTTTCATTTTATGTATTGAAAAAGATGAACATTTAATTTGTTATACTTTTAGATGTTATTATCATTTTAATATTGTTCAGTATAAATAAATAAAAAACAAAGTTAAATTTAATATAACCTCTAGATATTTAATAGAGGTAAGTCAATAATCAAAATACTAACACCACACATCTAGTACTAAAAAAATACTAACACCACTTAAATAAAACTTAAAATGATTATTAATAAAAAAATAAAACAGAATTAATATTACACCCTCTACCACTGCCTCCCGAGTTCGATCCCGGTAATGGACTTCGGGTAGGGGACGATTTTGACTGTGTTGGTTTTGCGCGCCAATGCCCGAACCGAGATAGCGAATAGCAAAGGCGGTCCATGGAGTTCCTGGCCTATCATACGCCGCGCATGGAGGTTTTCCGGGTTTTATCCTCCTTTCCCATTTTCTTCACTTCCCTAATCGGTGCGGTATCGTCCCCAGGTCGGCCCACCTCGAATAAAATTAAATTAAATTAAAAAAATATTACAATACTAGTATTAGTTTATTTAGACAAGTAGTCTTTAGGGCAAGTATCTACAGTAAAAGTTGTAAAACAGCAATAGATTGGTTGATTTATAGATCCAATAGGCCAATTTATCCCCTAATAGATTAAACCAGCCAAAGTAAACCTATCTCTTTTGTTTGATTTATTTTTCTTTTAGAATATGACATGGTTCTCATAGTTTAAAGCTATAAAAAGGCATAGTCCTGATAACAGTACATTATGCAAAACCACAATCTTATACCCATCTTGAAAGTGATAGTCAGATATAATTTTCAGCAAGAAGCTTCAACAGAGAATATTTTAAAAATTAGTACTGGATTTGTCATACTAAAGTTTATTCATCCAATAATTAATGTTCCTGTAGTAGAATAACCTTGAATTAGTATCTGAGTTGAAGCAAATATAGTATCATGACTATAGTAATCAATTAGGAAAAGTTAACAATGTTTGTAATTGCATAAGCAAAATTTTTAGTTATATAAAAATTGTTATATAGATATTTTTATAAAAAGCAAAAATTAGGATTTTAAATCAAAGTGTGAAATATTTGGAAGCCTTTCTTTTTTATTGGAGATTCACTCCTTACAAGAGAAGGGTCTAACATCAGTGAGCAAGCTATAAAATAACTAGATAGCCTCTAACATATGATTGATAAACATTATCTAAAGGCAATATGCAATCAGGGTACAGTATATAAGTTTTTAAATTGGAAACCCACTTCATGCATGGTCTCATGATAAGAGATATTAAGATAAAAAACTTCTACAAATTTATTGTAATTTAAGCATCTATATCATTAATAACTTGTGCAGGGGTAGGATTGAAGAAGGGTAACCTGTTTTGGAATAAACCAAGTCTAACTTGTCCTGAAAGAACAAAAGGTTTTTTTATACCAGCTGAAAATAGTGCATGTTACTCTATCAAGTGTTAAGGGATTAAAATTTGCTTTAATGGTAAAAAACAGAATTACTTGAGTTTTTTAAAAAAACACAATATCTTAATAAACTATATCCTCTCTTTAATTTTAGTTTATACCTTCTAAAAAGTGATTACCAAATTACTGCTAACCCCAGGCCATATGGTTTAAGCTTCATAACTTATATATTATTCTGTGTTGGTTTAAATATGTTCCTGGAATTTTAATCATTGTTAACTGATAACCTTGTGGCAACAAAAACTGTTCATACATTGTTTTGAAATTTTCAAGCCTATCAATAACCAGATTCTCCTGTAAAACAAGAATATTGGTAGACTTCTAGAATGAAAATTATAATATAAGCCATCTAACAATTTGTTAAACTTTTAGGTTTAGAAATTTACTGGGATAACACCAGCCTGGATGAATACCCAACAAGAAACCAACCTAATTAAAGCTTATAAGAATTTATTTGGCATCAATTATATGATACCAATAAGAACAACATCAGATTTCTATAATAATAAATGGATTTCACAGCCTGCTTTTCCTGGTGGCCATAAGAAATAACTTTTTTAAAAACAAAAAGTTCTATATTTTACCATCTAGTACTAAAAAAAGTTCTATATTTACCTATAAAATTCTTCTATTTTTTATTTAGTAAATGGCAAGGCTCTACGCTCACTAAATAATGACTTTACATTTTTGCTAATTTAGATAATACTTGAGACTTTCTTAACATGCCATTTTTTACAAATGTAGATATAACAAAGTTTAAGGATAATTACTTGAAATTAACTAAATATAAGATAATCAGATTAAAGTTCTAAAACAATTGCATAGCTTTAATATATACCAGTTGTGAAATTTAATGGTGTTAAAAGCACAATAAAATTTTAGTAAATTTACCACTCTTAAGTTCAGTAAAGGTAAAATATACAAAATTACGTTTTTATTTTTTATTAAACTACAAATCCTAGTTATAGGGGTGGAAGGCGAGTCGGTAAGAGCGTACGGCTACCAACCTGAAGGTTGCGGGTTCGATTCCCGCCCTTCGCACATCGATCGGGGTGCCAGCCAAAGGAAGCTATTGGCGGTTAGTAGGTCTAATAACACGAAAACCTTGCCCATGACGTAACCAGAAAAATTTGAGTCCCGATCCGGAGGTGGAAAAACTTTCTTCGACGGAGTTGACCCTGTTCAGGTTTCATGTTTCTTTCTTTCGGTAATGTCTGTCCCCTGGTCGGCTTGCCTCGGTTAAATAAAACAAATCCTAGTTATAACTATTATTATACCTTTAAAAATTACATCTAGCTTATAAAATTCTGACAATTTTAGCTGCTAATCATATTTTTTTTACTAGATGGTGCTGCTAATCATATATTCTCTATCTAAAGCAGAGGATAATCACACAGCTGAAATAGCCTCTAGAAGTAAAACCAAATGCCTTCTTAAGTTTAGTAGAAAACCTCAAATAATCTATAAAAACTATTTTGGTAAAAGTTACTTTTGAAACTACATATTAAATACTAAGTTTTAAGTGACAGAATAAGCTACTTGGTTCTAAAAAAGTTCTCAAAGTATATAACCTAGCTATATAGAATCTATTATTGCCTTTTTACCAAGGCTATAAGAATGTGGCTAACTTGAACTTTATAAAAACATCTTCATTTTTTGAAACCTTGTTTAATTTTAAAAATACATTGTCAATCTCTATATACTCATATGCTAAACTAATTACAAGAAACTATAGGGTTTATATTAATCACAAAGTATGTCTTGCATTCATAACTAAAAATATATGATATTTGTAGAAGCTGACTTTTAAAAACAATTTTTGTTTAAATTATTATATATTTTAATTTTATCCTTATATAGTTATGTATATGTGAGTGTATACTTATAATAAAGTTTACTTTTAGCTTTAAGAGGGATGTTGTATAAAAACTTTTCTTTCTCGTTGCAAACACTTTTGCAACCTATTCAATTCAAGACTAAATCTAGTTTGATAATCTCACAGAGGAGATTAGTCTGTGCCCATGTCTGGGAGCAGTTGGGCAAGCAAGGCAAGAGGAGCAGGCGGAAGGCCCGCAGCCTCTAACATTCAAAAATGCCCCGGAGAATCCAGCAGAATAGAAAAAAATCTCAAAAAACTGGTGGTCACAATTTCCCCAGAGATACTCGCATGGCAAGCATGATGCAACCAGTACATCAACACGCCACACTCCCAGCCACTTTTGTCGGTGGAATTCGGAGTCCATGTGTATCTGGACATCCAAAAAATAGCCTTATGGGAAAAATTTTGTGAAGATATACACAAAATTTTCCTGACTGCAGTGTACGTTGCACCTCACTCCATATCATGCAGTTGGCTGGACCTAGGTTTTGAAAGCAAAATAGCAGCAGACAAGGCTGCAGCGGTGCACATAGTGGTTGAACTCCCCAAAGGGCAATGGGTCATCAAAACCAAATGCACCAGATGGACAAAATCAAACCAAATTTTCCTCACGTTTGACTTTTTGCCTACTATGGTAAAACGTGATATTTTGGAGCAATACCTGAAAGATGGTCTCACCATATATGGAAAAATACAATCTTTTGAAATGCAACATTTCATACTGATGCCACACCTGTGTACCAGCAAAGCCATTGCAGTTCTGACCCCAACTGAGGAGATCGTGAAGGACCTAACCCAGATTCCGCACTCCACCTTTATTGATATCGCAGGGCATACCACCCACCCATTCTGGGTAACTGTGGACAGCGCGCCCCCCATTTGCACCCACTGTGATGCATTTGGCCATAAGGCGCATGCATGCCCCATCAAGGAGGGTGTCACATTCCAAGAGCACCCCTCAGTGGCTATGGCCAGTGGAGAGGCACACTATGAACCAACTGCAAGCACCAAGGAGGCTTTCCCGTGGGGAGCACAAGGCTGCTACCTATTGGTAAAGCCCATTTCCATGCAGGAGTGGAAGAAGGCCAAGCAGGCCCATAGGGCTGTGGCCAAGGAAGCGGCCAAGGCCACCACCACTATCCCATACTCACAACACCAGGAGGACATGGAGACCTTCGCAGCAGAAGCAACTTGGAAATCCATCACCCAATTAGACTGGGAGGCCCATGCCGAGCGGGCCACTCAATCCGAGGATCTGATAGGAGATTCAATCTCACCCAATTGCTGCACCCAAGCTCCAGTCAAAACTAACTTGGGACCTATCCCAACTGAAAAATTTTTTTTGCCCCACTTGACGGTACACCAAACTTATCCGCACCGCAAAAAATTCGTCCGACGTCGGGAAAACAAAAGAAAAGGCCAAAGCCAATGTGACTCTTTCCACAAAAATTAACAAAAACCCTGATAGCATTGCTGCTAACACCCACACTGCTGTGAAAGCCTGTGGGGACCTTGAAGAGGCTGGTGGGCCCAGGGTCCCACCCCTTGCACCTAAGGTGCGATGGGGGAAACCTTCACTCTAGGGATGCTGAATATCGCCAGACTCAAGGCCTCCCCATCCTGGGCTAGGAAACTGAGTTTTTACAAAAAAATTTACCCGTGGATATCCTGGCCATCCAGGAGTCCCTCTGTCCACGAGGTTCCAAGGAAGCTTGGAAAATAATGCTCCTACCACCCCTATCCTTTTGGTTGAAGCACTGTGGGGTGCTAATTCAGAAAAATAATTTTTTCAAATTTACATCCTCAGAAACATTCCTAAATGGCCAAGTGCTTATTGTCACCTTCTTGTGGGCTGACGTTGTGCACACAATCATCAACATCTACACCCCAAATGGTGCACACGAGCATCAGGAATTTTTCTCATCAGTCAAATCCCTCCCGCTACCCCTGATTCTTTCCTAGTTGGCGACATGAACTGTTGGCTAACCTCACCAACGGACCAGTGGCTGCCCTCACCCCATGCCCCACAGGGTCATGTAGAACTATGCATTCTAAAAGCCACCCTTGGGTTAATGGATGTGCTGCTGCGACATGCCCCACTGCTCAAAAACATGATGCATCCCCACATCCACAAAGGCCAATTAAGGTCTATGACCCGCATCAACCTTATTCTAATACCAGCAAAATTCCAACCCCACATCTCCCACTTCAAAACAACGAAAATAGAATTCTCTGACCACCAACTGGTCTTGATAACATACCACTTACCTGTCACAGTTGCAAAGGCCCCGCATTGGTGCAAAATCTGCCCCCCTGAGCTCGCATCACCAGGATTTTCCACATGGGTGGAAGAGGCAACTTTGGCAAAATTGTTTGTTGCACCATTTTGTGCGGACCCCATTTCCACATGGGCAACTTTCAAAGAGGACACCATCCGCCACTATCACCATCTCTCCTCCAGACGCTCATGAGCCACATTGGCAGTTATCTCATGTGCGCTGGCAGAATTGGCCCACTTGGAGTCCAACATTCCAGCCACAGGATACAGCCCTGCATGGGGCTGGAAGTGGGTGGAGGCAGCCGCCCACCTCAACGCACTCAAAAGGCAACACAAACATCAGGTTTGTGTCCAATACAGGGCCACATACATCACTAAAGATGACAAGTGCACCGCATACTTCTTTAAAAAGTTTTTTGCACCACGCCAGAGCATGGCCTGCACACAGGTGCGAAGATTGGATAATTCCATTGCAGACACACCGGCTAAAGTGGCAATTGAAATGCAAAGATATTACTCCAAGTTATACCGAGCCAAACCAATTCAGCTGGGTAAAAATGGTAGAATTTCTCAACTGAGCTCATATCCGCACCATTTTCTGATACCCAGAAATAATGAATTTAATTACTCCGAACAAATTATATACAGCCATTCACGGTGCACCAAACCAAAAATGCCCAGGCCCAGATGGCATTCCATATGAGTTCTACAAAAAATATTTCAAATATATATCCCCATTGCTGCTAGCCTCACTCAACCAAAGCCTGTTGGAAACACGCCTCCTACCAGGAGGACATGAGGCCTTTACTGTCACACTCTTCAAGAAAGGGGATAAGCTTGACTTAGCCAACTGGTGCCCCATTTCTCTAACAAACATAGACACCAAAATTTTAACAAAAATCATGGCTAACCATTTAGGGACTGTAGCATCTGCCACCATTTCCCCAGAACAATTTGGTTTCATCCCCAGAAGGTCAATTTGGGATATCGTGCACTCTGTGGCTAATGTGTGTCAGTCCACAGCCTCTGGGGCACTTGTATTCTTGGGCCAACAAAAGGCCTATGATAGAGTAAACTGGGAATACCTTAGGGCCTGCCTCCATCAATTCTGCCTACCCCCCGCTTCATAAACTGGGTGATGCTGCTCACGGAATCTGCGACAATGGCAGTGCGTGGCCCAGGCTTCCTAACGGAAGTAGTCCACCCCCAAAGGGGCCTGCGACAAGGGGACCCCCTCAGCCCACTCTTATACAACTTCAGCCTTGACCCACTACTGCGAAATGTGAATGCCCATCTCACTGGGGTCCATGTGCTAGGCCAAACCCCAGTCAAGATGATGGCATTTGCAGATGATTGCGTGGTGGGGGTGTCTAATAACAAAGATGCACGCGCGCTTGAAGCCCTCATCCAGGAATATTCCCAGGTAAGCAACGCGGCACTGGACGCCTCCAAAACTGAAATCATCCTCCTTGGTCAGTTTCAGAACTGCTGGGCCCCAGCAAGTAGTTCCCAACCCAGCCCATTTGCTCGCCCACGTCCACGCCTTACTAACTCAACACACACCGCTCCACTGGTGCTCCCCTTCGTGCCACGTCCTACCATAGGACCGGTGCGCCATCTGGGCGTGTGGATGGAGGCAGGTGGATATGCGTCAGCAGTAATGGAGTGCCATATACTGCACAACGTGACAAAGCGAATCGCCTCTCTCAGAGCCCACCCTACTACCCTCACTGGCAGGGTTGTTCTTGCCAACTCTATGCTCCTATCCAAAGTCAGGTTTGGAGCCCACGCCATCCCCTTTTCCCCAAGCTTCTTCTAATCCCTGTATGCTTTGCTGCAAGGATGGCTTTGGTCAGGCCGCCCTCCACCAGTATGGCTAGAGGTCATTTTTGGCCCTCATCATCAAGGTGGCATGGGCCTGCTTGACTTCAAAGCCCATGCTGCCAAGATCCTGGGCACCTGGATTGCGGCCGTCACCACCCCTACGCTCTCCTCCCAACACTGGTCCTGCGTGGCCCACTCCAACTTCTCCTGAGCCTTGGGCCTCAACAATCCATCAAACCCCCACTCCCTGATGAAATACCTCGCATCACACACATCGGCCACAGGTCCTCATGGGACTAAAACCCACTACAAATGAATCCTACTCTCCATGCGAAGCGCAGAGTGGAGAATTCATATTAGTGGACATACAACCTGAAGAGGCCGCCCCTCTCCTCAGTTCACACAAGAGGTACAGGGGCTACCCATCCATGATGGCGTGATCCCCATTCGACCCCAAGTACTATCCAGGGTGGACTACCTGGACATGATGGACATCCCTTATTCCACTGAGACCCAAAAGACTATCTGGAAATATGCACACCATCCTATGTTGCAGCCTCAAGTCCGCTCCCATGTGTGGCACTGCCTGAGGCAGGTGTATCATACAGCTGAGCGCTCTAATGCTTTACACTCATCCTATGTCATGTGTGGCCAGTATGGAACGCTGTTCCACCGCCTGGAGAAGTGCCCCACCTCTAAAGTGATATGGCGTGAAGTCCAACGTCTGCTAGGCTAAGATCAAACGCATCCCTTCAGTCTGTCAAGAGATATGTTTGCTTCATCAATGGCCTCCCCCTTCCCCCTCCCTCCATGCTCTGGTGGTTGCAATCGCCATGTGGACTATCCACACAATTGTCTTGGATGCCATCGCTGGCTCCATCCCCACCCTCCCTGAAGCTGTCCACAGATTCTGGTCTCATTTGGTGGACCACTTTCAAGCGTGGATGTTTGGATATCTCCCACCACGTTGCTGACAGCTGGTCTCCTCCTGGTTCCCAGTCTGGTTCATCAAATCAGACCCCTTCCTCCACATGTGCTCAATAGTGGCTACGGCCCCTTCACACGTTCCCTCCCCTCTCCCATAAGTGGCGTTCCCACTGACAACAAGAGATAGCATCGCTTCTCTGGGGTGCCCCCTGGTACTAAGTTTATCTTTCCTGAGTCATATTTGGAAGTGTCCGTCCCATGGTCAGCCTTCCCCACAATAAGTTTAAATTTAAATTTAAAAAGAGGGATGTTGTATTTTAGACTTTATTGTGCTTGTTGGTGCATTTTGCACCTAAATTCCAAAAATAATTCCACAGGAGATGTAGTACACTCCACTGATGGATTAATTAAGTCAGGGGTTTTATCAGACCACATATAAAAAATAAAACACTAATATACTAAAAAGTTAGATTTTTATATATTTTTCATTAGATGAAGCGAGGGGGTCAAAAGTGAACTCAATATTTTGTCTCTTAGTATTTAACTGTATTGAAGTTTGATGTGAAATAAATGCAAAGTTCAGATTAGGCTAGTATTAGCCAAATTAGGGAATATTAAGTTTCAGCCTATCAAAGCTCTCAAGGCTTGCATTACTTAGATGGAATGGCTGATTAAAAGTCAGTTACAGGTAGGATATATCTGTGAGGCAATGATTTTGTATATAACCCAATTATTAGACAAGAAAATATTTTCATCTGGTGGGACCCCCTCCAGGCCTATAAAAGGGTCCAGTCTCCACATTGGAGTTTAAACTAAATTAGATGTAGGACGTGAGGGACCTCCAAATGGCTCCCCTGATTCTGCCACATGGTCAGTGCAATTTAACTGCCAAAACTTGTGCTATTTTCCCAAGAACTATTAAAAAAGTGGTACCCCAATTTGAGGGGTTCCACCACAAATTGGCCAGGGACTTTTAGCCAATTTTGTCCATATCAGAACCCAAACCACTCTTATTGCAATATTGGACTTGTAATTGTATGACAAGGGATTTTAACAATAAAATAAAGTATAATGGGATACATAATATCAGGATTTGACATGATTAAAAAATCTGTACCCTTGAAAAAGAAACAATTTAAGAATTAAATTAAAAAATTAACTATAAACTTTAAACTAAACAATATTGTTAATTTCAATTGGCTGAGACATAATGTATGAGAATCTTTTACATTGTAAATGGTAACTGACAGGTTTAATCTACTAAGCATATATTTTTTAATCAGTATTAAATAAAGTATTGGGATAACTCATTATTAAATCAACAAATTTATGTAATGAAACATATTTTGTAGCCATATAAAAGCTGCATCAGGTTAATAACATTTACCCAAAGATAACATACCATCAGAAGATTATAATAGAGAATTTGGACATTTTTATAGTATTTTTTTAATATACAATGGATAAGCCTATAAAAGGGAAAATTTCAATCATAGTGTTTTAGTTTTTAGTTATAATTTTTATTTGAGAGTATGCGACTGGAAACACTGCACTTGATGACAGGATGAGTCAAAAAATAAATTTCTTAAAGATCAAACTCTGGGAAGGGTGCCCCTGTAGATTATACTCAATGACCACTGCCTCTTGAGTTCAATCCTGGTAAATGAACTTTGGGTAGGGAATTATTTATAACTGTGTTGGTATTGTGCACCAATGCCCAAAACCAAACTGGTGAATAAAAAGGCAGTTTCTGGATTTCCTGGCTTACTATAATGCTGCACATGAAGGTTTACCAGAATTTTCCTCCTTCACCATTGATTAGACTCCAATTTCCCCATTAAATGTTGAGGTACTGTCTCAAGGTCAGACCACCTCTAATAAATAAAATAAAGATTGAGACCCTCCAATCAGGTCAGGTCTAAAAACACCCACCCAACCATGGGGGAGTGGGGGTCAGGTGACTCATTGGTGGTTAAAATCTTAAATAATATGCAAGTCATGGTAGAGAGCAGTGGAGTGATGGCATCAATATTAAGGTTTGAGTTGGTTTATAGTGGTTATTGGGGAAAAGCATGGCAACAACATTGAATTAGAATTTTTTTCTGAGCTGTGCTCTTCCTGGATGTGGACATCATAATGAAAGGTAAAGGTGGCAACACTGTATCACGTTACCTTCAATTTCTGGTTAAATTTGTCACTGTTTTGATGGCATGGACTGCTATGGTTAACTTGGTGTGAAGAACAAGTATTTTATGCTTGACAATGGTGGAAATCCTATGGTAAGGTAAGAGGGGCACACCTTTCACCAGTAAGGTAGCAGATATTCCAATTGCTTTGTTGAGTAATTGGAATTTGAAAGAGGCCACATCAGTCATTGTGATCTGATTGTCAATTTGGTATGGTGTAGCAAATGGCTTTGGAATGTAATGTCAAGGAGGAAATTATGTGTAATAATACATGTAAAAAGTTTAGCAAAATTTGATTGGGTCGGACATTTTGAGCAAAAGTTTACCCAATTTGATTACTTTGCCCAAATATGCCTATGGGTTTGTTTAACCCAAATTTGTGCATCTGAATATAGATGGATTGGGTGGGTGATTGGTACTAGGCATTAGTGCTTTGAAAAGTTGTCTAGGCACCAACTGAATTGGCTGGAGTAGAGGATTAATTAATATTAAGGTGAAATGATTGATTCTACTTGCTGAGGGGATCCTGATTGGTTGGCAATTTCACAAATGTATATATATTTGGGGGAAGATGGGGAGAATTGATACCCATTCTGAATGATTGCCACGTTAGCAAAGTTTTGGTTAATGGACTGGTGGCCTGGCGCAGCCATGGCAGCAGCATTGAAGGGGCACTTGTGCTTTTAGTAGTATAAATCAAAACATAACGGGCATACATCCCATACACCCTCCAGGAGGCCCATAAGGAATGGTTAGGGGCTGATTGTATAGTGGCACATAAAAAACTTGAGGGGCGTTTTATTATGTGGGCATATAGTTGCAAAAGTATAAGGCCCTGCTAGGCAACTGAAACCACATAGGGATCACAAACTGAAAAATGGGTCCTGAGCTGTAGACGCTCATACCTACCAGGAGTTCCTAGCAAATGTTGGTGAGGAGGTGAGTAGTCAGACCTGAAAACTGAACTACGAGGGCCAAGTCTGCCAGCAATCAGGTGAACATGGTGGATATTGGGATAATTTAGTGAATTAATGGGAATGTTGCCACTATTGCAGCATCAGCCTCATATGAGAAGCCAAAGTTAAATTACATATTGAAGGGGAGAAATTTAATAAATTCTATAGTCATCATTACCACTGGGGAAGTCAATGATATCTACATCAAAGTAGGGGAAGAGGGTCCCATATTCAACCTAAAGGCTAAATCACATGATTCTCTGGGAAGCACCAGGGACTGTGATACACCGCTGCAATTGTGCAAGATAGAGGGATAGGTCCAAGGGTGGGAAAAAGTGATCAGATGGGTTGGCGGGATAGCTGAGCCCTGTAATGATTGCCAAATGTACATGGTTTTCTCAAGGTTGGGACTTGGAAAATTCATTATACCAATGGTTGCATTCCCAATAATTCTAAGAATGAATTAATTGTTTAGTCAATGCTTCAGTATAATTTTTAATAATATTTAAAATTTTATTTGAGGTGGGCCAACCTGGGGACAAAATAAAATTTAAAATTAATTAACATATTTGGTTTACATTTTTAGATTTTAAAGCCACCATTTAACAAGTTACTGGGATGCTGTAAATTTGTTAGGCTTTATCCATGTTTATTACCAATTTTTATAGCTCTTGCTGGTCTACTATTATCAGTTGAGGATGAGTTACCATTTCCTCACCTAAAAGTTTCATTTTTTTCCAAAATAAAAGCTCATTTGCATTTGTTTCATGGATCTTGCTGATAATAATACTGTACTGCCACTCAGGATGAGTTATTATATACAGCAACAGCCATAATACTGTGGGTACAGCATCCATACTGTTAGTTGCAGGATGTGTAGGGAAAGTAATAACACCAGCCAGGAACTCACAGTGTTGGATATCATAGCTGCTAACTAACCACGCAAATTTCTTAATCTAATAGATAAATCAAATTTTTTATAATTTTAATTAATAAAAAACTAACGGAAATTAAAAATAAGAAAAATGGAACAACAGCAGTACCTGTTTGTGACTACTTCCTTATAAGCCCAACATGTGGAGAATAAGGAAAAATTTTGCATGAATGCCTGCGTATATTATATGATAGAATAACAGCGGATTGACACACTAAGCGGTTACTGATGTTGATTCAGATCCAGACCAAATGGATGGATTAGTATTAAAATTTTTACCAAGATGTTTTGCGGCACAATTCTGCCTCATGAGTCAGCAACAATTTTTGCACCGGCTGACAGGACTCTCCCAAGGCCAGGGCAGGTATAGGGACAGCCCATATGATATTAAATAGATTTGGCACGCCAAAACCTGTTGGGGTAGGTTTGCCTTCACTGAAAGTAGGGAGGAAGGTTGGAGGGGCAATTTCAAATGTGGGTTAATCAAAAGGATTTGATATCATTCTATATTGACTTACTTGTCATAATTAGACTATAACTAGATGAGGATGCCTTTTGGCAGTGTGGGAGGCCATGAACTTCCTGCTGGCGATGGCTTTTGGCCACCACTAACTCCTGAAACACCCCCTTAATCTTGCACCAATTCAAGGGTGGTGAGGAAAGGGAGAAAAGGAGCAACCTTCATGAGGTAAGCCATCACCACCTAATATCAGAAACATGAGCTAGATCGCCCTGGTTAGTTAGGTGGTAAGCAGGCTTTCTCTCCTTTCTTGGTTATGAAGGGATGTTCCTCACTGTTGAGACGCAGGGGGTGCTCCCCAGGACTTACATTATTCTTTCCTTTTTGGACAGGGGGAGAACAACCACCAGGAACTTGGAAGAGTAAGAATTTCTTGTACGCCTTAGCAATTTAATATCCAGAAGAGAGGTAACCTTCTGGGGCTGATGAGGATCTTCAGGGTGTGCAGCGTAGAAGGCCTCCACCAACTCACGGCTATTAACACAACCACTGTAACTTACCCAGCTGTTTTTGCAAGATGGAAATCCCTTCAAAGCGACAAGTACTGCGCTGAATAGCGTATATCCATGATGCAAATTTGTATCACCTTTGGCCTTTTTAAATCCTACACCAGGATGGCTCTAGCACAACTGATTCTTCCCCCTTAAATGGGACAACCGGGAAGCGTGGAAAACAGGATGCTGCTTCCAATGAGAGGGGAGACCAACCAGAAGGACCCATTACCAAAATTCACCTTCACCAAGTGAGTCCCAGAAAGCCGTTTGGAACTTCTGGGAGTTAACCCTTATATGCAGGTGTCACATATCCAGCACAAATAAGAATATTACCTTAATTTTATGGGTGGAAAGGAATTGCAATATTTAAACTATTTTTAATCACTATTTGCCTTATTCAAGTCTTCATGAGCCAAGGATTGCATACTTCAGATCTGTTGCAAATGCTCCTTGGCAGCATGTACTTCCTGGAGAAGGCAAGAGCCAATAAGAAGCAAGGTGCTATGCCCAGGGTGGCTTCATAGGGGAAAAGCTGATTGATGAATAAGTGGCGTTATTGTATGAAAACTACGCCAGAAAGAGATTAGCAGCCCAGGTATCCTGAGCGGCAGAGACAAATCAGCAAAGATAATGCTCAAGGGTCTGGTTGACCCACTCTGTTTGGATGTCAGACTGGGTGTTACGCAGTGGAGCAGCATGGCTTGATCTTCAGGATGACAGGAGTGCAGTCCAAAAATGGATGGTAAACTCAGGGCTTACCAGTCACTCACTACCTTCTGAGGTAGGACAGACATGGAAAAAACTTGAAAAGAGCATGGCCATTTCTATAGATGAGATTTATTAAAGGCATCATATAAGAATGGAAATTAATTAATGCAGTCCACAGCCACCATAATTACATTAAACTTATTATAGCTGGGAAGCTCAACAATCAAGATGACTGACAATGAGGTCCATGAGCCCTCTGCATGCTGCAGGGGATGGATAAGACTATTCTTACTTGATCTCTACAATTTTTACTGTGCAAACATCATGCAATTAGTGATCCAAGCCAGGATATCCTTAGAGATACCAGGCCAGTTGAACTTCCACTTCACCAAAAATGAGCACTTCTTACTACCTAGGTGTTCCATCACTGGTAGTTATTATTGCAGCGATCACTTCATCACAAAGTTAAGAAGACCCAAACCCTACTCCTGAACAAGTACTCCCTTTTTGAAGAAGATAATGTGTGCACTTGTGGGCTGACAGGTGCCAGATGATCAAACAACTTTAGACCCTTTGATGTTGATGAGCCCGTGAGAAGGTCATTGGATCATTCCTCAATCAGTGGAATGAGTAGGGATCACCTCAAAACCAGTGGAGGTGCAGGCAACCGCTTACCACAGATGGGGAAAAACGAAACCCTTTTATAGATCTGGTTGAACCAAATAAATTTCTTCAGCAGCAGAGTGACATCATGTAAAATAACTTTGGCCTTACTGTTAGGAGGATTTAGCAAATGAAGGTGCTAACATTGCTCAAAATAGTATGAAATTGACCCCTTTTATACATTTGGGGGCCAAAATACTTTGCATTCTTCCAATGGTGTGATAGTGACCTGTCTAATTACCTCAATAAGAGAGTTTGAGGCTCAAAATTGGATTTACCAAATCAGGAATTTCAACCAAATTATGAGAGTCACTCAGATACATGATATGAGGCGCATTGTAGTAGCTCCATCCTTCAAACCTGGAGTTGACCATAGTATTACCATATTTAGTAAAAAATAAATATTGAAAGAAGATACAAAAGCTCAAAACCTATAAGCGGGGATGAAAGGGACCTAGACATCCAGGTTCAGAAATAATCATTATAAGAAGGAGCTCTCAGCTAAAGTATGGCGTAAGTGGATGAAGCGACTAAAGCAGCAGTTAAACGCCGTCTAATTAGAGATCTTGAAAATCCCCCATATCAACACCCATATCCCTACTTTACTTTTCAATACATTTATTTTTCTACCTTGATTTTCCTTTAAAGTATATTTTACTCTTCACTTTTTACATTAGTAAAAAACCTTTCCACAGAATCTGAGTTTTATACTTTTTATTTCACTTAAAAGTGGCTTAAGTGAACTAATTACAAGTATCTAATATGGTCTAAGCCATTGAGAAGAATACATTAACCAGTCTGAGATCTGCTCTGTTTGAACAAGACAGTTCTATGCGGATACATTGGAGCTGAGCTTCCAAGGGATAGGTTGTATTGGCTTCCGTTGAGTCCTGAGGGACAACGTCTAATGAACATGTTTAAGAGTGTCAACCAGAGATTTGCCATTGGCCTGAACAGTTTACCAGAGATTGATGCTACAAAGGATACCATCATTGGAGAATACACTCTACATCTAAGATAGTGACATTTATGAAGGTTTTCTGGTGCCTAATATGAGAGGAGTAGACCCCCTGAGAATTGATTCAGCCTTACATATTATTGAGCTAAGGTCAGTGAGATAACTGTAGCGCTCACTACAGGAATGGCATCATCAGGACCTAATGAGGATAATGAAGGTTCTCGTGAGCAATTTGACAATGAAGCAGATATGAAAGTATAATACAGAGAGAATTCCTCTGAGCTTCTGGTGAGGGATGAGGATACAATCTTTTCAAGACTCCATACCCTGGAATTAAAAGTGCATGATCAACACAATAATTTTGAGTGCATCAAGGAGGCTGCAAGAATAACACAAATTGCCTCTCTACCTATTGTGAGAGGACCAACTCTATTAAAAAACTGGAATCTATACTTAAGAATCTAGAGGAATGACTCATATTCCTAAAAAAGAGAAACTGTAAAACCATCTGCACTTTAAATGACAATTTATATCTTATAACAGCATAACTTTACTGTTCACTTTGGAAAAATTATAGATGAATTAAATGGGAAAAAACTGTGTACTGTACCCAAACCTAACTCTACCTGACTTATAAACTAAATTTGGGGCACCTATATGGGTCACTCAACAGAATGTCCCACAATCAGTCAGATCCGCTACACAACTGACCATGATTTTACGCTGACCCTGTTGAAGATGCTTTACCATTAAACCGTACTTTAAGCCATATATAACCTGGAGAAGGAGCAAGTGCGTGTTTTATCCAAATGTATGAGAACAGCATGGATGGCGCTAGTGATTGCCAAAAGGCTCTTCATGTGCAAGGGTGTATCATCTGTGAGGCTGAGGAGATCCTTAGAACAAGTCTACGACCTGGACTATTTTGGACCAAATTGAAGAGTATCTTACTTTCCAAGTTTAGTAGTGAACAAGACGTCCAAAATGAAACAAGAGTTCCTTCTGACGAAAATGGTCAGAAATGTTTTGGTTGCAAATTAAACCTCTCATTACTATCTCAAGGCTCAACATTTATGGACTACAGGAATTATGATGTTTACCTACCGTGAAAACAGTCAAGTTGAGTTCATTAAAGATGCATCCTAACTTTAAGGTGCATATGACTATAGCGGCTAACAGTGTAACTTCCCTCAAGGCGCTTAAGAAAGCGTTACTTGATGTACAGGGTACATATAAAATTGAATACAAGGCCATAGGACCAACACCCCATCAATAAGTTAGTAATGATGCTTATATCAATAATGATAAGGGCGACAAACCAAAAGGATAAGAGTTCTAAACCACCTGAGCGCTTGTCACAATGAGAGCTAACCTGCAATAAGATCCATCAACCTGAGAACTTTTATTAATCTTATCCATTACTCACTGCAGAAAAGAAGGAAGCAACACCTAAAGATGATACTCCCAATGCTGTAATATAGTGGATCCCCACACTGAGAGTGAAGAAGATTATGAGGATGACGATTTGGCTAGTGCAGGATATCACATCTTAGGGGCACTTAGCACAGCGGCTGTTCCTGATAGGATAAGAGTCCGCGGAACTGATGGATCTAAGTCAATATTAACTACATAGCTCAAGATAATTAGCCTACCTGTGTCATCAATTAAGTTGAGGAAGTGATCAGTAAGCAATGGCTACAAGAACTTGGCACCAGATGGTGAGGATACTGTCAAAGCTATTGCAAGTGCTGCTGCTCTTAGAAAGTTTGAAGAACCTGCTACTAATATATTGACCACTGGGAACCTTTTTGGCAAGAGCGTAATGAAAGTGGAAGTGATTTTCCAGAAGGTGAGCGTCTTGACAGTATTAGACACTCGGCTCTAGTCAACATCATCTCATCTAAACTCATGAAGAGGATAAATTCATGATTAGTATCGATTATAACATGAAATACCGCACCACAGGACCAGATGTTACCTGCGCTCTAGGAGCCTATTCAGAACTACAATTACACTTTGGGCACATGGTACTAGCAGCACCGGCAGTGGGTTTAGATAATGAACACTATGATTTCTTGATTGGGATGTATCTTCTTTTGGAGTTTAGAGTAAAATTTATTTCACATCCAGCATGGTGAGCATCTTGAGTTATCAACTTTCACTGTAATTTAAGGATGAAGACGTCAAACTGTGGAGACAATTTATGTGCTTGGTGGAAACAGACCAATTCATTTAACCCATACACTACATCTTGACTAGAAAGATGTGAAGAAGCTACCGCCTACTGCTAGCGCAGAGGAAGGGCCCCCTTTAAGTTCTAGAAAAACTATATATATTTTACCAGAGTTCAACGCACGATAACTTTATTAATTAGTGTAAAGATTCTGCATGATAGCATCATTAAATTATACAACCACGACAAAATCTGTGAACAGGAACCTAGAGTACTACCAGTGTTCTATGACACAACTTTTCTGGAGAGTTGAACATATTCTTAGGAAACATCACTACTCAAAGTATCAGAGTCAAAAAATGACAAGTTGTAGAACTGGACCAATTGACCAGAAGTTAGGGTATAGAATCTATACATGCAGTAGGGGATTTTGATGAGCTCAGGTTTGGGGATGTGATCCCTAAGCAGCAGAAGGAGCTTGATGAGCTGTTGGATGAGTTCAGCGACATATCAGATAATGTATCCAACGATTATGGCCTATGCAAGGGCGAGGTCCATAAAATGGACACCAGTTTTTTATAACCTTCAAATCTGAACCCTACCACCACTCAAAGGCAGAGGACACAGCTTTCACACAAGAGCTGAATCAACTAGCTGAAGCAGGGCTAAGAAAGATTTTTGAAGAGTCCCTGGGCATATACTTTGTTGCTTGTTAAAAAAGGATGGAACCCATAGAGTTGTCATGGACTACCACTGCTATAATGAGTTTACAAAAAAAGACTAGTACCCTGTTGAGTGGTTGACTGGACCTAAATTGTTGGGTAATATAATAGGGGAAATAATAATAATAGCTGATGCTAATTTATTATGTATCATATCAAAATTATCAGTGATTATGGACCAAAAATATCCTAAGTATCTCCAAGTCCTGGGATCTGCAGCCTAGCGCTTCCACTTAATAATATTTGACTATGATGACATGGGACTGTTGGATCTGTTCACTAAGTCAGACTTAATAATAGTCAACTTAATGACCCGGGCTTGTGGGCTTTGTTGGTCTGTCAAAATTAGTCTTTAATGTCAATTAAGTTTTTGATCAATTAAATTGCTGAATAGTGGTATGAAGCGCCTTGGTATGTGCTACCTATTGCCCAAGAGGAGCAACAGTTCAGCTATTTGAAGATCCATTGGAAACGCTGTCTTGAGATGTTTGTCATTTTGACACTGACCCTGAGGCCATGTGAGTTACCCCAGAGTCTTAAGGATTGTAGACCCTCAAACAAATTTATTGTGTTTCACTGGCTAAGTGCCACTGAAAAATGAGGCGTCATGGGTAAGATGTGGTTAACATCAAACCCTATAAATAATCTCCAAGTTTATACTAATAAAACAACAATTGTTTATCACTACAAGTTAATAGTTTAATATACAAGCTTTTTGTATTTAATACTTTTTCGTTGTATTAAGTCATAGAATTACTTGAGATCAGAAGGATCAGGGCAGTGAGCCATTGTCCAAGTTAATGACAGAAAAATACATTTTTGAAGTGTCATTTTTAAGGACTTTATATCTTTAATATTGTCACCATCTGGTTTATTGTCTCCATACAATAGGCGCCAAAACTCCAACTTATCCCCAAAAAAGAACCAGTCCATCTGAAGTAGGCCAAAACTTCAACATACCCACTTCTGTGCATTGAAGATTCTCTGAAGCGCCTAGGTGGCCCAAAGTACTTTTCAGCGATGGATCTGGTCAGCGGCTACTAGCAGATGGAGCTCACTTCAGAAGATCAGGAGAAATGCGCCATGATCAGTAACCAGGGGGTTGTTTAAGCTCATAAGGATGCCGCAGGGGCTCTGCAACACCCCTGCTACCTTCCAGCGTGTGGATTACATTTTTGGCGATTTCAAGTTAATAAGCGTGCTGATATAACTCAATGACAACATTTTATCTAGCTGAACATTACAAGAGCATCTGCAGCACCTATGAAAGGTCTTTACCTGGATGCGCGCATCTAATCTAAAGTTGAAATAGAGCAAGTGCACTTTTCTCAAGAGACAGTTAAAGATCCTTGGCATGAGATTAGCCCTAGCGGAATCAAGCCTCAAGATGGTAAGGTGAACGCAATTGTGGCATAGATCCATCAAGGAGCATGAAGGATATCTAAGCGTTCTTCAGAATGGTGGGATACTATGGTCAGTTCATCCCTCATTTCATGGACTTAGCGGCGCCCTCACCTACTTTCTCACTAAGAAAACAAATTTCAATTGGGGCCTGGAACAGGAGCAGGGCTTTGTGGAGTTAAAGGCATTATTATCAGGGGCACCAATCTTGGCCTATCAAGACTTAAATAAAACATTCTACCTCTATACTGATTCCAGTGATATAGGACTTGGCGCGATCCTGGCACAATTAGGTGAAGACAGGGTGGCTCATCTAATTGAATAGCAATAAAAGATTTTCAGCAAAGCAGAGAAAAACTATACAATTACTGAGAGTGAGTGCTTGGTGATCAGAGCGTTCAAACAATTCAGTTTTTATTTGTACCTGGTACATTTTAAGGTTTTAACAGATCAAGCGTCATCAGCTGGCTATAAAAAATGAAGGATACTGATGGACGCCTTGCCCGCTGGACTGTACTACTCCATAGCTGTAACTTTAAAATTATACATCAATCAGGAGATAAACACCTCAATGGGGATGTCCTATCATGACACTGGTAATTCAATTGCAAGCACCAGAGAGCACCCACCTCTCTGACTTATTGGGTTGCTAAAAGAGGACTGGAAGGACAAAACAGAGGAAGTTAAGAGCGTCCTGAGGAGATGTCCCAAGACACTTAGCGTTTTGATGAAAATTTACAAAAGCAGATAAAAAACAAGTAGTATCCCCTATATTAACCTAGTGACTGCATGGAATTGGTAATGGAGGCCCATAAACATGAGGGTCATAAAAGATATCAAAAAAATGCTGGAATACTTAAATAGAGAGTTTCTAGTGGGAGTGCATGTCAGAAGAAGTTAACCAAGCTTTGAATTTGTGCATACCTTGTGCAAGTTTATGCCCTCTGGATAAGCGATCTAAGTTTACACTGATCCCCTCCTACACCAGCCTTCAGCGATGTATCAATTGATGTGGTAAATCTTTACTAATTACCTCCAGAGGATCAAAGTTTATCTTAATAGCAATCACCCACTTCACTAAGCTGGTCGAGGCCTCTGCGGCCAATATGTATACTGTGAACTCCACTACTTGTTTCCTGTTTAATCAAGTTATCATGAGACATAATTGCCCTCAAGTTTTACAGGTAGGCAACGGGAAGAACTTCATCTTGGACGTGGTGGAAAAGCTGATGGACCTAGTGGGAGTGAAGCAGCAGTTCACAACCCCCTACACTCCATCCTCAAATGATGTGCTGTGTGAGTGAATGGAACCTTTGAAGAACTTTGAAGAAAATGGCCCTCAATTACAAGAAAAATGGTATCAGTTGCTGGACTCATGTTGTTGTCATACAGATTGAGCCACCACTAAGTGTTTGGGATGTCCCCTTTCAAAGCCCAACATGGGCGAGAGGCAGCTCTGCTGACCCTCCTGGCACCAGTCACATCTCATCAGACTGGAAGAACCTGCCGCCTGGAAGCTATCACAAGGAGTTAGCTGATGAGCTTATAAGAAGACAATTAGAGGCTTTAAAAAACATTGAAGCAATTAACATTCAAGACCAACAGGAGAGTCAGAGATGAACTAGGCTACAAGAGTTCAGCCTATAAAAAAAGATTTTTCTTTATTATTTTTGGGAAACAAAATTAAAGAAGTTATAGGCCATTTGGACTAGACCTGCTACTGTCTTGAAAAATAGAGGAGCTGAATATTCCATATGGGATGATGATACTAACATGTATTTAAATTATTACACGCCTGGCATCTTAAGGCATTCCCCAGTCTCATCTAAGGAGGGGAAGTGTTGCAGAGGAGGCCACCAATAATTCAACAGTTAATCATTTAACTAATGGAATGATTAATTCTCAACCTCAAACCAGTTGAGGTTCATGCAACCAACTTACTGCAGATGGGTATGAACGAGGAACTTTTGTAGATTTTGTGAGTCAAACAATTTTTGCTAAGAGCAAAATAAAGTCATGGAAAATAATTTTTGCCCTAGTGAGTCAGAGGACCTATTTATTGAATATGATGATGTTACCCAAAATCAGTATGAAATTTTGACCCCCTTTTATAAAAAATGGATATATGATAATTTTCATTCCATTGATGACGCAACAATTACTCAACCAAGTTACCTTGATGAAAGAATATGAGGATCAAACATATATATTGCCAAATTGGACGGTCAATCAGTTTTGAAAGTCAATTGAACCCATGATATGAGGTGAATCATAGGAGCGCCATCACTTAAACCTGAAGTTGAGCAGCATATTACCAGATTTGGTGATAAACTAGTTAAAAAAAGACAAGATAGCCCAAAGCCCAGAATTGGGGACTAATGAAAGGGTTCCTGGACATCCAGGTTCAAGTATAAGCACCATGAGAAGGAGTTTGCAGCTACAAGAATTGGCTCAAATAGATGAGGCCACGGAGGCAGCAGTTATACACCATCTAACTAAATGGTCTTAAAAATCACTCATATTGATACCAAAATTCCTGCTTTATTTTAAATTATCATTCATTTTTCTATCTTGGTTATCCCTTAAAGTATAAAATAATTTGTTTTTTAATCTTAATAAAAAACCTTTCCTCAGAACACAATTTTATTCTTTTACTTTCACTTATAATTATTTTAAGTGACCAATTGCTAGCATCCATTATATTACTAATCATTGAGCAGAATACAATAACTGTCAAGAGAGTTTCTGTAACTCTCTCATTTCCAGAGAGGTGGTGCAGGATGCACAGCCACACCGCTTGGGAACTAGCCATTAGTGAGATTATAAATAGGCACCGTGGAGGGTGCCAGAGCAAAAGGAACCTAGGGTGAGGGTGTACAACACAGTGTATAATAAATAACAAAAACATAACCTTGTTGTACCCCAAATGGGAATTCATAACCAAGTGGAGATTAATGCTAGGGTGTTTGGGTGTCTTGATATAGAGGAGACCAGGGAGTCCCAAAGGTGCACCAGATACTGTAGTTAAGTTGGATAAAATAAAGTGGTTAACATTATTGAAAACCTCCTTAAAGAGGTCCGTGCACAGGTTTGCTCAAGGAATCATATTTAAAAATGTAAAATTAACGGGATATTTATTTTGGAATTAAACCAATGAGAAAGATTGGTCTCATAAAAACATATTTATAAAGGGGGCGAGACATTGATTAGCTGAAGTGGTGCTGAGCTTAAGTGAACCAATAGGCGCATGCTACCATTGGCCTAGTTTTTGTAACTTGAGATTGACTAAACTTGGGTTATAGATTGTAATTGTACTTGACCCATCTTTATAATATTAAAAATGAAATGGGTTTTAGAAACCTGTTCCTCGAGCAACCATAAAAAACTATTGGGATTGAGAACTCAGTTGGTGCGTTTTAATGCCCTAGATGTTATGCCAGGCTGAGCATCACGCACATTCCCAGGACCAACCTGGGAATATCTCGCCTGTACCCAGCGTTGGTCCAGGGTATATTTAAGGTCAGGGAGGCCTGACAACTAAACCTTTTTGGGCTCCTGATGACCCTCCTTGTCCTTACAGTTGGTTCCCTAAATCATGTCATTTAACCATGACATTACCCTCTTGTTCTTTTGGGGATCCACCCCCTCCTGAGGCTTTCGCCAGGGAAAAGTTCTTGCGGGCTGGGGCCAACTTCATAGTGGAAATGGTTTTCTTTAACTGAGGTCCATCAGCCTTGGAGATACGCTTATAGATTACTTAAATTAGGTCTTGGGCAGGGCGCAGCCGTGTGCTGGTACCCAACTATTCTCTGCTGCGTTGAATCCCTTCCAGTATATAAAGTGCTCAAGCCTTCTTCTTACTTAGTGTGTTGCTACAATCTCCTCCGCTTCCCACTCTGGCGCCCTATCCACGAGATAAGCCTCTGGGTTCTTTGGTGGGGGGCCCTCAAACAACTTTAGCTTACTTTTATGGAAGACAACAAAGATTTTGAATGATAAAGGAAGTTCCAACTGGTATGAGGCATGGTCCAACTTTCTGAGAATGCGGTAAGCCCCAATTCTCTTTGGTACCAGCTTTTTGCATAACTGCTTGATAGGGATGTTTCTAGCACCAAGCATCACGAGATCCCCTTCATTGTATGAAAGTCCTACTCATATTTTCCCATCCTCGTTCTCCTTATAAGCTTGCATAGCCGCATCTAAGTTCATGTTCACCCCCTGATGTACTTTCTTGATTATCTTTGCAAAGTCCACCACCGCTTCCACCTTGGATCCACAACTGTGCTCCATGTTAAAGGCGGAGTTGAAGCCATAGTTAGCGAAAAAAGGGGGAACAACCAATAGATGCATGTTGGACGTTTTTATAGCTGAATTGGGCCATAGGGAGATGGTAAACCCAATATGAATAATCCTCAGCAGTGTAACACCTCAGGAACTTTTCCAAGCACTGGTTCACTCGTTCAATCTGCCCATATGATTGGGGGTGATAGTCAGTCAAACGGCTGAAGCAAATATGAAGAGTATTACACAACTCCTCCCAAAAGACAGAGGTAAATAAGGGCTATAAATTACTAATTATCTCTTGGGGGACCCCATGAAGAGCAAACACTTGAGAGATGAAGAGCCTAGCAATCTCAGCCATGGTTACCACGGTTCTGCAGAGGATAAATTGGGTGAACTTCATAAAAAGGTACACCACTACCATGATGGCATTGTAACCATCAAATGCAGGTAACTCCACAATAAAATCCACCAATAAGGAGATCCAAGGACCTTCAGCCTTTTGAACTGGTATCAACAACCCTGCAAGGGGCTGGCTATTCAGTTTCATTTTGTTTACAGACTAGGCACTCTTTACAATATCTTAGCCATCTGCGCGGCTAACCCCTTCCAATTGTAAGTGTGCTGAATAAGCTCTAGAGTCTTCGCTTACCCAGGACAGCCAACGATGATTCCATCATAATGGTCAGATGATTTCCAGGAGAAGTGTCACAGCAGGAACCCATAGGCGCCCCTGGAACCACACCATCTCATCCTTCACATGGTAACCCCTAGTAATGTCCTCCTTATTTAAATCGCTCTTAGTGAGGAACATAGTATACTTGGCCAACAAGGGCTGTGAAAGGACCACATTTCTGAACATACCATATTCCTCAAAATTTTACAGAGGAGAAAGCGCTGGCCCATGGGCCAAGAGAGGGGAAGTTGAGACGCAATCTTACCTGGCAAAATCATCAAGTGAGTGTTGTGTACCTTTACGACCTTATAATTGGGAGCTGGTGCAGGGTTCTGGCTAAAAGCATCCGCCAAACCATTCTCCTTGTCCTTTGTAAACTCATAAGAGTACACAAATTAGGCTAGGGCCTCATGCCAGAAGGTTTTCCATGGGGTCAAGACATGAGGTGCAGCTAGTAAAATAAGGCATGATGATCTGTATGAACGCGGAATGGTTGTGACAAGCTATGCAAGTAATGATGCCAATAGGTAAGCGCCTCAACCACTGCCAATAACTCTTTTTAATAAAAGGCGTATTTTAACTCAGGCAGGGACATCTTACAAGAAAAATATCCCACCAGATGCTCTATCCCATCTTCACCTACTTGTAATAAGGCCGCTGCTATGGCGAAGTTTGAGGCATCTGTAGATACACTAAACTCCTTTATGGGATCTACATGGCGAAGGATGGACGTGGACAACATGGTGCACTTTATCGCTTGAAAGGCATTTTTCAAAACTGCGGACCACTAGAGCAAACTTGTTCTACTTGCCTTGTACAGTGATGCCTCCACCTCAGAAAGATTTGGCGTGAACTTCTTAACGTATACGTCCCAAAGAAACTCCTCAATTCCTTGACCAAAGTTGGGGTAGGCCACTCACAAATCGCCTTCTTCTTGTCTGGAGTTATAATGTGGCCTTGATCAAACATGAAGTTGCCCAGGAAGGTGAACAGAGACTTAAAGAATTCACACTTGCTGATTTTTAACGTAAAAAAGCTTCCCTTAAACTCTCTACTACTTGCCGCAGGTGTAAAGCATGGGACTTTAGATCTGGGGAAAACACCAGAATATCATCCATGTAGGCCACCGCAAAAACACCCAGCAAGTCCCCTAAGGCCGCATCTAACAACTTTGAAGGATAACTAAGGCGTTTTTAAGCCCAAAGGGCATAACCCAAAACTGGAAAATTCCCTTTTGGGTACAGAATGTGGCTAACCACTCCTGACCCTTCTTGATCTGGATCTGATTGAATACATTTAGACAATACAGTTTGGAGAGGACTTTTGCCTTATCCACATAACGAGCAATATGGGAGTCCACTGGGATGGGATGTAATCTTGGACAATGACTTTGTTGAGATTCTCATAATCTACACACAGGAGTAAGGTACCATTGGCCTTCTTCAAAGAAAAGTGGGGAGCACACTAGGGTGGTATGCTGAAATATTGCGCCTTTAGCTAACTGCTTTTTGACTCACACATCCAATGCTGCTTTTTCCCATACAGTCAAGGGTTAAATGAGAGAAGTTATACGCACCAGATCAATGGTGAGTTTGAAATAGCTATTAAACTCTGAATGAGATGGAAGTACATTGGCTGAAGCCGCATCAAACAAAGATTCCAGCCCCTCCAAACAGGAAGGTAGGGGTACCTCTAAAGAGGGCTTTATCAGAGGAGCTATAATGAGTGTGTTGACCTTGGGCCATTAGGGCAAAACGCCCTGAGAGTTAGCCTCAGACAAAGGGACATCTAATTTTGGACCAAACTCAATGTTAAAAATAAGGTATTGTATTTCAAGTTGGTTCTGACATCAAACTTTTGCCACTACTCTACTCCCAAAATAATGGGGTACAAGAGGTTTTTGATTGCTAGAAGCGGTCAGCCAGGTGATATTTGCCAGCTTTATAACCCATTAACTCCAGAACCTTTAGCGTGTAAATACCTAGGGAAGTCCCTCCTCTAACCATACCACCTGGCAAGTAATTCAACCCAAAGTAGTCGGCTAGGTCTTGGTCAATAAAATTCTCAGAGGCTCCATTATTAAACCAAAATAGTTGTGCTGATTTTCCCTAAAAATATATTAAGGGTATCAGTCAACAAAAAAGATAGCAGAATGGTCATATTTTAAGGAGAAATCTCCAACAACTCGCTAAAACTCTTCATCAGGAATAAACATGACTCCAGGTATGTTTTAGCATCATAAAAGGGAGATGGATAATTGGCCACTCTTACTACTGAGGCACATATCTCACCATATCTTCAGCAATGGCATAAACATCTTGGTATTTTATACTTAGCTCCTTTTCAACCTCCTGTGTTCTGAGGATCATGGTAGGGACCAAGAGGGGGTTCTAAGGAGTAATTTGATAAACTGAAACATGGTCCTCGTTAGAGCCATAAGAGCTAATAAATGGCTCTTTTTTGTATGCCATTTGCGTTATAAAACGCATTTTTAGGCGTCAACGACTCCATATATGATCTGATGGCCAGGTGTGCTTTGTTATCCAGGGCCATCACCACAAAGACCTTCATTAAGGCTTTGGCCTGCGCCATGGAATGTGGTGCAAAGGGAAATTGTTATTAATGATTCATTTCTTGTTATATGCGGGTCTAGACTCTCCCAGACCCTCATATTCCGCCAAAACGGAGAGGAAATCAGTGGATAGCTCAGCACCGTTAAAGGGAAAAACACAAGTTGCAGTCACTGTATTTATAAGGGCTACTGCTTGTGACATCATCACAGTGAAATCTTCTGAAACATATAGTTTAAATCTGGGGATAGACCCTTAATTTGACTTTAAACTTGGCAGAACTTGAAGGCTTAGAAGGATAAGATTCCTCCTTTTTGAGGGGCGCAAATGAGTTTTTGGGGCTTGTATTTATAGGGGCTGCCCTGGGTGAAACAATGACGGCCAAATTACCTGACACCTTCTGGGTTAGGCGGGGAGCTGCCCTTAAAGAACTTCAATCAGTTGGTCAAAGTTGGGAGGTAGAAACTGCCAAATTGGGAAGTTTCTCATGGGGGAGGTCCAAAGTGGAATGAAGTAATGACGTTTTAATGACGTTTAGAAACGGTAGGGCCTGTGCTTTATCATAAAAAACATTCAAATATAATATCACTGAGAAACCAGCTTGGATCAGAGAAAAAAACTCATAAAAGACGTGGATGGATGGCACATATGGATGACGTTGTTCCAGGACATGTTCCAAACCTTCCACTGATCTTTACAAAAGCGGATGTGTGTGGGACACCGCAAAAAGACAGTTGGCCGCCTTTGGAGACAGAAGATATAGCAAATCCATCCCACGTGATGGTGGACAAGGACCAGACAAATTTTATTATTATCAAAAGAAGATTCCAGAAAGAGGGAAGCAAGGGCCTGTTGAATAATTAAAGTAAAGCTTGGGGGAATGTTGAGGAAATTCAAAACAGGATCACAAAAAGTCAAAGTAAAGCTTTTCTTTCTCGTAACAATCACTTTAGTTACTACAATTTGATTCAAACAGCAAATTTGGATAATCACACACAGGAAAGATGGGCGACTTTAATAACAAAAATAATACAACATGGGCGAGCGTCGCGGCAAGCGGTGCACTTAATGGTGCAACTAAGGGCAAGAAACGCCCTGGAGGGGGACCAGGAACACAAGCCATAAAAAAACCGCAAACTCAGACACCATCTGGGCTTATGGTATTTACTGTAAAGCACGCGCAATACATGTACATTCAATTCAACGAACCTTTGTCAAAGGTGGAACACGGGATCAGACTCTTCCTTGGGGATGAGTCACCGACCCTGTGGGAGAAAACATGTGAGGCACAGCCCTCACTTTTCCCTCACGCGGTGTACATAGCCACCAACAACATGGGCTGTGGCTGGATCAATATTGGTTTCAAAATAGCTGATGAAGCTGATGCTGCAGCAAAAATCTGCGTGGAAATTGCCCTCCCTGAGGGCAAAAAATTGTGCACACCGCGCACACCAGATGGAACAAAGCAAAAACTTTGTTCATCTCCTTTGACTCGCTCCCCTCAACCTTCCTCGTAAGGTAATTGAGGAGGAGCTCTGCAAAGGTCTTGTGGCCTATGGAGAAATCCAACAACTCAAATTACAGTGATTTCGCTTAATGCCCGACCTGTGCATGGGTAAAGCTATCGCTGTAATCAACCCCTTCACAGAAGTGAAAGAGGAATTATCCAGAATTCCCTGCGCAGCAGAATTTCACTTCACAGATGGGGGCCAGTTGGCTGCATTCTGAGTTACACTGGAACGCGCACCACCCATTTGCAACCACTGTGGCTCACTGGGCCACAAGGAACATGCATGACCTGTAAAAGAGGGCTTAATGGAAAATGATTTTTGTGATGAAGCTATGGACGAAGATAATGAAAACTTCGCCAAAATGACTGATGGCCACCACCCATTCTGCTGGGGTGAAGATGGACTATACTCCATTGTGGACTTAGTTACAAGTAAACAGCGTAAAGCAGCACAAAAAGCCCACAAGAGAGCAGCGGCTGAAGCGGCAGCACATGCAGAATCCGCCATTAACCATGGACAAATTCAGGAGGATATTTCAGATATTCACCGAACCAACCAATCAGAACAATATTCCCAGGTCAAAGATTTTCACAGTAACCAGACTGAGCCACAAAGCGTCATCAGTCATGCACATACTGAGGAACAATGCAACCACAATTTGGGTGAAAATGCGGTGCACAATGCAACAAAGTTGAACCTCAAAAATATAAAATCCAATCAACAACCCACATCAAATCAACATGAGACCTGTGCAGGAAAAGTTGATGCAAATGCAAAAAACCGCAATTCCCTTGAATCATTGGGTCAGATCAAGGGAACCAACAATGGCAGTGAAAGAGTTGGAGTACAGACGCGGAGCATGGCCAAAATGAGCTGCGGTGGGATAGGACCAGAGGGTCCTCCCAACCACTCCTGAGGCGCCACGGGCACCTCAGTGTCAATAGGGACGTTAAATATCTTGGGAGCCAGGGCTCATACGTCCCAAGCCAAAAAGCTGGCATTCCTGCGAAAACCTCTTGTAGACATCTTGGCCATCCAAGAAACCCACTGCCTACAAGGGGAAGAAGAATCCTGGTCAACCAGGGTTGCACCATCACAATCAGTATGGACGTCTCACTGTGGGGTGATAGTCCAAAACAACAAAAATTTAAAATTACAAATTCATCATCACACTTGCACAGTCAAGTCCTGGTAGCAACAATCACATGCCAAGACGAAATAATTTTATTAGCATGTATCTATGCACCGTGCACTGCAACTGAGTGAAAATTTTTTTTGAAAAAATTTCTACTCTCACCCTCCCACCAGATATCATCATGTTAGGCGACTTCAACTGCTGGGATAACCCCAATACAGATTGATGGCCTAATCCCAGGGGATACTCACCTGGACACATTGAATATCGCACAATGAAGGCATCTCTTGGCTTACAGGATGCTCTTCCCCACAATTCACCAATCCTTCCCCATATGACAAGACCCAACATATGTAAGGGACTTCTCGTATCAATGAGTTGTATTGACCACATCCTCATCCCACAATCCCAACACTCAAGAATCTCCAAATTTACAACAAAAAAGATCAATTTTTCTGATCACTGATTAGATACGGTGTAGTTAGCGCCAACCCAATCCCACACACAGGTGTCGCCTTGGAGAAAGCTTCACCCAGAAAATATAAGATTGCCTGAGATATCTGACTGGGTTGAAAACAAGGATACAAACCCAGAATTCACAGCCCCATTCACTTCAGATCCCATCAGAACATGGGAAAATTTCAAAAAAGATTTAATCAACAAAACCTGACATATTGCATCACGCAAGTACACCGCGGACACGGCCACAATCAAGTGTACCTTGGCAGAACTAGACCACCTGGAAATAAATACTCTGAGATCTGGCTATAGCCCTAATTGGGGACACAAATGGGCAGAAATTTCAGCCCAACTTAACAATCTCATCTTTGAACACCAACACAGAATCAAAGTATCAAACAAAGGTAAGTTCATAAAGGAAGGCGAAACCTGTTTAACATACTTTTTCTGCCAATTCCACTCCCGTGGAAACCAGCCCACATGCATACAGGTCCGCAAGACCAACAGCACCGTGGCAACTGACCCAGAGGAGGTCAAGGCAGAAGTACACCGCTATTACACCGAATTACATCGCGATATTCTAACAGATCCACAAAAAATTAAAGAATTTATTCAAACTGCCAAGATACAAAGTACACCACCAAATTACAATATAACATCCCTTATCATACGGGAGGAGCTTTAGGAAACAATTCGCGGTGCACCACGTAGGAAATGCCCAGGGCCTGATGGGATACACTACAAATTTTACAAAAAAGTTTCAAACAAATTGCCCCCCTCCTATTGGCGTCAATGAACCAGAGTTTATTGGAAATACGCCTATTACCAGGAGGCCATGAATCCTACGTTGTAACCTTGTATAAAAAGGGTGACAAGTTAATACCTTTTGAAAAAACTTTTCTTTCTCGTTGCAAACACTTTTTGCAACCCATTCAATTCAAGACTAAATCTAGTTTGATAATCTCATAGAGGGATTAGTCTGCGCCAATGTCTGGGAGCAGTTGGGCAAGCAAGGCAAGAGGAGCAGGTGGAAGGCCTGCAGCCTCTAACATTCAAAAACGCCCCGGAGAATCCGGCAGAATAGAAAAAAATCTAAAAAAACTGGCGGTCACAATTTCCCCGGAGATACTCGCATGGCAAGCATGATGCAACCAGTACATCAATATGCCACATTCCCAGCCACTTTCGTCGGTGGAATTCAGAGTCCGTGTGTATCTGGACATCCAAAATATGGCCCTATGGGAAAAATTTTGTGAAGATGTACACAAAATTTTCCCGACCGCGGTGTATGTTGCACCTCACTCCATGTCGCGCGGTTGGCTGGACCTAGGTTTTGAAAGCAAAATAGCAGCAGACGAGGCTGCAGCAGTGCGCGTAGTGGTCAACCTCCCTGAAGGGCAACAGGTCGTCGAAACTAAATGCACCAGATGGACAAAATCAAACCAAATTTTCCTCACGTTTGACTTTTTGCCTACTATGGTAAAACGTGACATTTTGGAGCAACACCTGAAAGAAGGTCTCGCCATATATGGCGAAATACAATCTTTCAAAATGCAACGTTTCATGCTGATGCCACACCTGTGCACTGGCAAAGCCATTGCAGTTCTGACCCCAACTGAGGAGATCGTGAAGGACCTAACCCAGATCCCACACTCCACCTTTATTGACATCGCAGGGCACACCACCCACCCATTCCGGGTAACCGTGGACAGCGCGCCCCCCATTTGCACCCACTGTGACGCGTTCAGCCATAAGGCACACACGTGCCCCATTAAAGAGGGCGTTACATTCCAAGAGCACCCCTCGGCGGCCATGGCTAGCGGAGAGGCGCACTATGAACCAACTGCAAGCACCAAAGAGGCTTTCCCGTGGGGAGCACAAGGTTGCTACCTATTGGTAAAGCCCATCTCCCCGCAGGAGCAGAAGAAGGCCAAGCAGGCCTGTAGGACCGCGGCCAAGGAAGCGGCCAAGGTCACCACCACCATCCCACACTCACAACACCAGGAGGACATGGAGACCTTCGCGGCGGAAGCAACTCAGGAATCCATCACCCAATCAGATTGGGAGGCCCAAGCCAAATGGGCCACTCAATCCGAGGATCTGATGGGAGATTCGATCTCACCCAATTGCTGCACCCAAGCCCCAGTTGAAACTGACTTGGGATCTATCCCAACCAAAAAAATTTTTTTTGCCCCACTCAATGGTGCACCGAACTTATCCACACCGCAAAAAATTTGTCCGCTGTCAGGAAAACAAAAAGCGAAGGCCAAAGCCAATGTGACTCTTTCCGCAAAAATTAACAAAAACCATGATAGCGTTGCTGCTAATACCCGTGCTGCTGTGAAAGCCCGTGGGGACCTGGAAGAGGCTAGTGGGCCAGGGGGCCCACCCCTCGCACCTAAGGTGCGATGGGGGAAACCTTCACTCTAGGGATGCTGAATATCACCAGACTCAAGGCCTCCCTGTCCCAGGCTAGGAAACTGAGTTTTTTACAAAATTATTTACCCATGGATATCCTGGCCATCCAGGAAACCCACTGTCCACGAGGTTCTGAGGATGCTTGGAAAACAATGCTCCTACCATCCCTATCCTTTTGGTCAAAGCACTGTGGGGTGCTAATTTGGAAAAACAATTTTTTCAAATTTACATCTTCAGAAACATTCCTAAATGACCGAGTGCTCGTTGTCACCTTCTCATGGGCCAATGTTGCACACACAATCATCAACATTTACGCCCCAAACAGTGCACAAGAGCATCGGGAATTTTTCTCATCAGTCAAATCCCTCCCGCTACCCCCCAATTCTTTCCTAATTGGCGACATGAACTGTTGGCTAACCTCACCAACAGACCGGTGGCCGCCCTCACCCCACGCCCCACAGGGTCACAGAACTACGCGTTCTAAAAGCCACCCTTGGGTTAATGGATGCGCTGCTGCAACATGCCCCACTGCTCAAAAACATGACGCGTCCCCACATCCACAATGGCCAATTAAGGTCCATGACCCGCATCAACCTTATTCTAATACTGGCAAAATTCCAACCCCACATCTCCCACTTCAAAACAACGAAAATGGAATTCTATGACCACCGACTGGTCTCAATAACATACCACTTACCCGTCACAGTTGCAAAGGCCCCACATTGGTGCAAAATCCGCCCCCAGAGCTTGCGTCACCAGGATTTTCCACATGGGTGGAAGAGGCAACTTTGGCAAAATTGTTTGTTGCACCGTTTTGCATGGACCCCATTTCCACATGGGCAACTTTCAAAAAAGATACCATCCGCCACTATCGTCATCTCTCATCCAGACGCTCATGAGCCACATCGGCAGTTATATCACGCGCGCTGGTGGAATTGGCCCACTTGGAGTCCAACATTCCAGCCTCAGGATATAGCCCTGCATGGGGCCAGAAGTGGGCGGAGGCAGCAGCCCACCTCAACGCACTTGAAAGGCAACACAAACATCGGGTTTGTGTCCAATACAGGGCCACATGCATCACTAAAGGTGACAAGTGCACCGCATACTTCTTCAAAAATTTTTTGCACCACGCCAGAGTGTGGCCTGCACACAGGTGCGAAGATCAGATAATTCTATCGTGGACACACTGGCTGAAGTGGCAATCAAAACGCAAAGATATTACTCCAAGTTATACCGAGCTGAACCAATTCAGCCGGCCGAAATGGTGGAATTTCTCGACAGAGCTCATATTTGCACCATTTTCTGATACCCGGAAATAATGAATTTAATTACTCTGAACGAATTATGGACTACCATTCATGGTGTGCCAAACCGAAAATGCCCAGGCCCAGATGGCATTCCATATGAGTTCTACAAAAAATATTTTAAATACATATCCCCATTGCTGCTAGCCTCACTCAACCAAAGCCTGTTGGAAACGTGCCTCCTACCAGGAGGACATGAGGCTTTTACAGTCACACTCTTCAAGAAAGGGGATAGGCTAGACTTAGCCAACTGGCACCCCATTTCTCTAACAAACATAGACACCAAAATTTTAACAAAAATCATGGCTAACCGTTTAGGGACTGTAGCATCTGCCACCATCTCTCCAGAACAATTCGGTTTCATCCCCAGAAGGTTGATTTGGGATATCGTGCACTCTGTGGCTAATGTGTGTCAGTCCACAGCCTCTGGGGCACTTGTATTCTTGGACCAACAAAAGGCCTATGATAGAGTAAACTGGGAATACCTTAGGGCCTGCCTCCAACAATTCCGCCTACCTCCCCACTTCATTAACTGGGTGATGCTGCTCACGGAATCTGCAACAATGGCTGTGCGCGGCCCAGATTTCCTAATGGAAGTAGTCCATCCTCAAAGGGGCCTGCGACAAGGGGACCCCCTGAGCCCACTCTTATACAACTTCAGCCTTGACCCACTACTGCGAAATGTGAATGCCCAACTCACCGGGGTCCATGTGCCAGGCCAAACCCCAGTCAAGATGATGGCATTTGCAGATGATTGCGTGGTGGGGGTGTCTAATAATAAAGATGCACGCGCGCTTGAAGCCCTCATCCAGGAATATTCCCGGGTAAGCAACGCGGCACTGAACGCCTCCAAAACCGAAATCATCCTCCTTGGTCGGTTTCAGAACTGCTGGGCCCCAGCAAGTAGTTCCCAACCCATCCCAGCTGCTCTCCCAAGTCCACGCCTTACTAACTTAAAACACATCGCTCCACTGGTGCTCCCCTTTGTGCCGCGACCTACCATAGGATCGGTACGCCATCTAGGCGTGTGGTTGGAGGCAGGAGGATACGCGTCAGCAGTAATGGAGGGCCATATACTGGACAACGTGACAAAGCGAATCGCCTCTCTCAGAGCCCACCCTACTACCCTCACTGGCAGGGTTGTTCTTGCCAACTCTATGCTCCTATCCAAAGTCTGGTTTGGAGCCCACGCCATCCCCTTCTCCCCAAGCTTCTTCAAATCCCTGTATGCTTTGCTACAAGGTTGGCTTTGGTCAGGCCGCCCTCCACCAGTACGGCTAGAGGTCATGTTTGGCCCTCATCATCATGGTGGCATGGGCCTACTTGACTTCAAAGCCCATGCCGCCAAGATCCTAGGCACCTGGATTGCGGCCATCACTGCTCCTACACTCCCATCCCAACACTGGTCCCGCGCGGCCTGCTCCAACTTCTCCCGAGCCGTGGGCCTCAACAATCCATCAAACCCCCACTCCCTGATGAAATACCTCGCATCACACACATCAGCCACAGGTCCTCACGGGACCAAAACCCACTACAAACGAATCCTACTCTCCATGAAAAGCGCAGAGTGGAGAATTTGTATTAGTGGACATACAACCCGAAGAGGCCGCCCCTCTCCTCAGTTCACAAAAGAGGTACAGGGGCTACCCATCCATGATGGCGTGATCCCCATTCGACCCCAAGTCCTATCCAGGGTGGACTACCTGGACATGATGGACATCCCTTATTCCACTGAGACCCAAAAGACTATCTGGAAATACGCACACCATCCTCTGTTGCAGCCTCAAGTCCGTTCCCATGTGTGGCGCTGCCTGAGGCGGGTGTATCGTACAGCTGAGCGCTCTAATGCTTTACACTCATCCTGTGTCGTGTGTGGCCAGTATGGAACGCTGTTCCACCGCCTGGAGAAGTGCCCCACCTCTAAAGTAATATGGCGCGAAGTGCAACGTCTGCTAGGCCAGGATCAAACACATCCCTTCAGTCTGTCAAGAGATATGTTTGCTTCATCAATGGCCTCCCCCTCCCACCCTCCCTTCGTGCTCTGGTGGTTGCAATCGCCATGTGGACTATCCACACGATTGTCTTGGATGCCATCGCCGGATCCATCCCCACCCTCCCTGAAGCTGTCCACAGATTCCAGTCTCATTTGGTGGATCACTTTCAAGCGTGGATGTTTGGATATCTCCCACCACGTCGCCGGCAGCTGGTCTCCTCCTGGTTCCCAGTTTGGTTCATCAAATCAGACCCCTTCCTCCACACGTGCTCAATAGTGGCTACGCCCCCTACACACGTTCCCTCCCCTTCCCATAAGTGGCGTCCCCGCTGGCAACAAGAGATAGCATCGCTTCTCTGGGGTGCCTCACCTGGTACTGAGTTTTGTCTCGTCTGAGTCATATTCGGAAGTGTCCGTCCCATGGTCGGCCTTCCCCACAATAAATTTAAAAATTTAAAATTTAAAATTTAAAAAGGGTGACAAGTTGGACCTGGCCAACTGGTGCCCAATTGCACTCTCCAACACTGACAAAAATTCTAACAAAAATTCTAGCAGCTAGATTAGGCGCAATTGCATCTGACGCCCTATCACCCAACCAGTTTGGGTTTATACCAGGGCGTTCAATCTGGAACAACATTCACCCTGTTGCAAACATTTGCCAATCCAAAGCAACTGGTGCCCTGGTCTTCTTGGATCAGGAAAAGGCGTATGACCGTGTTAGCTGGCCATACCTAAAAGAATGCTACACGCTTTCAAACTCCCACCCATATTTATAAACTAGGCGATGCTCCTTACAGAATCTGCAACCATGGCTGTATGCGGCCCTGGATTCCTAACAAATTAAGATTAAACCTCACAGAGGGCTCAAACAAGGGGATTCCCACAGCCCACTGCTATACAATTTCAGCTTTGACCCACTCCTCCGAGTAACTGACTCACATCTCATGGGGGTAACCGCACAAGGACAACCAACAGTCAAGATACTGGCCTTTGCAGATGACTGCGTAGCAGGTATAGCAAACAATGAAGATGCCCGACAGCTGGAACACACTCTAGAGGAATACTCCAAGGTGAGCAATGCATCTCTCAACAAAAGGAAGACAGAAATCATTCTCTTAGCAAATACACAAACAATTGGGCCACAACATCAGAACCTCACACCAACATTCGAAGAAAAAACCCAATTATTTTATCCTTTGCAACACCTCCCACCACCACTCCTGTCTGACACCTTGGAATCTGGCTAGAATCAGGGGGATATGCTAATGAGACAATGGAAAGTAACCAGTTACAACGGGTATCCAAACGCGTCACCTCCCTCAAGGGAAGAACCCCAGGACTAACAGGACGAGTTACAGTTGCTAATTAGCTCATCCTCCCAATACTGTGGTACCAGGCCCATGCGATAGCCTTCTCACCTACCTTTATAATCTCAATTCGCGCGCTTATCCTGGGCTGGCTGTGGCCTGGCTCTCACCCTCCTATACGGATGGAAACACTATTTGGCCCACGCTCAAGCGGAGTCATGGGACTAATAGATTTTGAGAGCCATGCCAATCACATCCTAGGTACCTGGATAAAGGAAATCCTTGCTCCAGACCTCCCGCAACAACATTGGTCCATAGCAGCAAGGACTAACTTTGCACAGGCGCTAAAATTAACCAACCCACATAGTCCACCCAGACTACTTTCATACCTTGCCAAGCACCCTACTGCAACGGGTCTGCATGGAACCTCCCCTCATTTCAAACATATCCTCCAAACTATCCGCCGTATGGGATGGACCATAGAGAACATAGGTACTATACAGGGAAGGGGATGACCCAGCCCCCAATTCAAATTAAGAAACCCAGAAAGCCACCCCCAGAGGGATATGCTCGCAACAACCCCAAGCATAGCTAGGATAGAATACCTAGATATGCTGGAAATTCCCTATGATTTAACCACACAGAAAGCAATGTGGAAAATGACACACCACCCACTCCTACAACCAAGGATAAGAGCAAACGCCTGGCGCTGTTTGAGAAGGACCTATAGGACGGTGGACCGCTCCAACTCCCTCCACAAAACATGTGCAGTATGTGGAGGGGAGGGATCCCTACATCACCGCCTAAAAACATGCCCCCCAACCAAAGCTATATGGCAGGAAGTCGCACGCCTGCTCAAGATTCAAAACGAACAGGAATTCTCGATATAATAGAGTATCTTCACGCTCCAGATTGAGTCACCAATCCCATTTACCCTCCACTCCCTAATAATACCCATTGCAATGTGGACAATAACACAATTGCATTAGATGCGTTCAAGGGCACAGTCCCAACCATTCATGGGATTATTAACAGATTCCATGTCCACTTACTAGAGCACTTCCAAGCCTGGCTCTATGATTAAATGAGACCAAGACAAAAAGCGCTCATAGAATCATGGTTCCCACTCTGGTTCCTCCACACAGACCCTTTCCTTCACACCTGCTCCATAGCAGGGGAAACCCCCTTGGAGTAGTGCACCAACCCCCATACCTGGCAGTCCCTCTGGCAACAGGGGTAACTTGAGTACCCTGAGGTGCCCAATTTTTATATTTCTTAGTTATTCTCTTAGCTTCACATATATTTGGTAATGTCAGTCCCCTGGTCGGCTTACCTCAGTTAAATAAAATTAAATAAAATAAAAAGTCAAAGTCCACCCTTTAACAAATCTCTTTCTGCTAAGCATCACTTTTCGAAAATCAATTCAGCCTGAAATTTAGCTCCACTAAAGAGATTTACGAAAACTATTAGCAAATATGGCGGGAAACCCCGCAAAAGAACCCGCAGGCTATGCCAAACGAGCCAGCACCACCCCCAAACGAAGCAACCCTCGGTTACCCACCTCAGGGTCAACCAGAATCACCCGCTCTCAAGCAGCAGCCATGAAAGCAGGCACCACCCCCAACCTGGAGCTACTCCAACTAGCGCCAGTTCACCTGATCGCACTTCTGCAACCTGCACGCCTAACAGCTCTGTGTGCGCTGCCTCCCACCAACCCGCTGGGCCCCCTCCAACCAAGGAGGCCATCACCCACGCTGTTTTAATGGCGTCTGCTCAGTTGAATGCAACTCAGCCCATCCAGACATTCACCTCCCCCATTGTGTCAGCCAATTCAGCCCCATCTATTATTGCTGACGCCGTGTTTCTGGCTCCCTCCATGAGGGGCGATACCCAGCTACCTGGCCCCCAAATCCTCAGATGTAAGGTTGGATTAGCCGCACATTCTGGTTCACTAAGCACCAAATTGGGACAATATACTCTTCCCAATGAGGATTCAAATGGTTCGGATTTTGGAACTTCAAACCAGTATCAATCTCACCCGTCCCATTTAAACCCCATAATCGGCACTTCTCAAGTCGGCACTTTATCTCAATATGCTGAAAACGACCAATTCACCAATCAGCCAATGAGTTTTGCCCACGAAATCACAGCAAATACTCAGGCTGAATTTACCCAAATAGATTGGGATGGTGATGAAACATCGCCCTCCTCCCAATTGGCTGGAGTTAATTCCAATCTGGATGGGACTCCCCAATTTAGCGAGGCCCAACAATCACCTGTCTCCCAAACCCTCGGATGTAAGGTTGGATTAGCCGCACATTCTGGTTCACTAAGCATCAAATTGGGACAATCTACTCTTCCCAATGGGGGTTTAAATGGTTCAGATTTTGGAACTTCACACCAGTTCCAATCTCACCCGTCCCATTTAAACCCCATAATCGGCACTTCTCAAGTCGGCACTTTATCTCAATATGCTGAAAACGACCAATTCACCAATCAGCCAGTGAGTTTTGCCCACGAAATCACAGCAAATACTCGGGCTGAATTTACCCAAATAGATTGGGATGGTAAGAAATATCTCCCTCCTCCCAACTGGCTGGAGTTGATTCCAATCTGGATGGGCCTCCCCAATTTAGCGAGGCCCAACAAACCGCCCCTCAATTTAATATGATGCCAGCTGCTGTAACATTCCAGAAACAAGGGAACTCCGCAAACTTGTCCAAACCACCAGCTCACTCTCAACCTGCAATTGCAGCCCAAAGCAAACACAAACGTACCAAAGGAGCCACTGGGGCGTGGCAAAAACCTCTGGCACCAACGCTACCCAAAGCTGATCCCCGTGAAGTGGCGTTTATTGCTGATGTTAAGAAGAAATGGGCCGAAACTAGAGCGCAAAAAGCTCTACCTCGCTCAACCCTCTCCCACGCAATTCGCCTTTATTATGGACATAACCCTGTTGAATTCTATACAGAGGATTACTTCTCATACTTTGCAGCGATTGCGGAGACATTCCCTATTAACACCACCATCCATGAATCAGTGGAGGGCCACTACATCGATGTGGGCTTCACTGAAGCTGCCCTTGCTGACCATGCTGCCACCCTCCAGGTCATTATCCCACGCGGATCTCTTCGCATCTCCCGCACACGCTCTCACCTGGAGAAAATTTCATGGGTTACTTTTTCCAACCTACCAACGACTGTTGATCCTGATTCTCTTAAACTGGCACTCCATCGTGGTTTAATGGAGTTTGGGTCCGTTCTTTCAGTGGACTTTAGCGTCCCCTCTTACTATGCTCCCACTCAAAGAGCTCGCACTGCTAGGGCGTCGTTCATCCCCTCCCCCACTGTATCCCGCAACACTGAGGTTATTCCTCGTGGGGCGGTAGTTGGGGCATGCCCTGAGATCTTTTTTGTCGACCCTGATCAGGCGCGCCCCCGGTGTTCATGGTGTAACGCCCTTGGACACTT
Source organism: Massospora cicadina (assembly GCA_022478985.1). Taxonomy (NCBI): domain Eukaryota; kingdom Fungi; phylum Entomophthoromycota; class Entomophthoromycetes; order Entomophthorales; family Entomophthoraceae; genus Massospora; species Massospora cicadina. The sequence goes on along the minus strand of JAKSZP010010738.1, from coordinate 62,883 downwards.
GTATAGTGGCTGCACAGCTCGAAAACAAGCCCTCTTAGCCACCACCCAGGGGCCTAAACCAGGCCAAAAACGATCCCACGTGGCTGCAGCAGCAATTCCACAACCCACACAATGGGTTCCCGTTCAAGACCTGTCCCCTGAGGCCTTACGCCTAGCAGTTGAAACAGCTAACCCCACTATTGGTATGGGATACCTTCGCGCTCATGCCCCCCTTCCAATGGGCACCCCCTCCAATCTCCCAGAGTCAAATCCCTCTCTCACCAAGCGCAAGGCATCTCCCACAGGGTGCCCCTCGTCAGCCACCCCCACTCAGGGCTCCGCGGCACCCCCACCAACCTCCACCAGCGATTTATCGCATCAACCCTCAGCTCCCAATGGAGCTATGCCCACCAGCATGGACTGGCAACTCGTGGCCTGCGGTAGAAGTGCCACCTCAAAGAGTCCTACCCCAACCCCACAGTCCATTTCGCGCGGATCCTTTGCAGTGTTGGAGGAAGTGAATATGGACTCAGACTCATCAAATGGGGATACCGCGGAGGTCACCATTGAGCACCCTCAGGTCCTTCCCCTGCAACGGAGCGGGGCAGCATCCTAGGCTGGCTTACTGGGTCCTCCGCCCCCCCACCCTCTCCTTCCCCTAAGAACCCTCAACGCTCCTCACGGATTGCAGCTAATAGTCAAGCTAAAGCACTCAAAACTAGCCGCCTCACAGCATCAGGTTTAAGCGCTGGCAACCCCCAGGACATGGAGGGGAACAGCTATGAGTCCCCATGGCAGCACCCTGGCCCTGCAATCCATCAACGCAAATGGGTTGCGGGACTTTAAGCGGAGAGCCCGCCTCCTCCGAAACTTCAGGTCAGCACAAATTGACATCGCTGCTGTCCAGGAGCCCCATATCCTCCCCCACGAACAATCTGCATGGAATGAACAGTTTGGAGGCAACTCCTTCTGGACAAACCATGCTGCCCTTATTGTTTTGAATCCCCGGGTTAAAACCCATTCTTTTTCACAATATTTAGGTGGCCGCCTCATACTGGCCAAACTCACCACTCCTGACTTCTCCTTCTTCGCTGCAAGAATCTACCTGCCTAATGCAGGTCAGGAGCAAAATCGGCTCTTGGAAGAGCTCCTCCAACTCAATCTCCCACGGAATACAGTCCTCTTAGGAGATTTCAACACAACCATAAGTCGCTTCCGTGACTCTTACCCCCCTGCAGCAAAGGAACGCCCTGGATCAAGTCGCCTCCAGGATTTCCTTCGCCTGAGTGGCTTTATAGATGCGCTTCCACCCTCCGCGTCTGGCCTAGGTTGCATGACTAGGATCCAGTATGATGGAGGAGATTTCCAGTCAGCGTCACGCATAGATATGGCACTGATTGGCCCCCTGCTAATTGGCCGCGTCTCCTCTCCCATCTCTCGTGACAACCATCTGAGTGATCACAGGTCACTCACCGTTGTCCTCACCACCACACTTAGACCGTCGCGTAGGTTCTGGCCTAGGGTCGCCCCAGCTCTTCTCAACAACCCCTTCACTAAGGAGAAGCTGTCTATGACCATCCGGGAGACTCTCACCTCCCCCCACCCCACCTGCTTGACCAACAAGGCTAAATGGGCGGTGACCAAGGAGGGCATCACCCGCGTTGCTTACAACTGTGCCAAAGCCCGATGACTGCAGCTCGCGCCAGAGTCAAAAGGGCGGAATCCAGAATCAGACATCTAGAGCGAAACTGCCAGACTTCGCCCTCTCCCAGATGGTTGGAAGACTGGGAAGCGGCGCAGGAAGCACTCCGCTTGGAGCTCACACTGCAGGAAGAACGGGCAGCAAACTTTACAACATCTCGTTACTATGCTCAATGGGAACGCCCCACTCGCTTCTTCTTTCAGAAACAGAAAGCCCGGTCAACAGCGCAGGATATTACTGCACTAAAGATTGGCACTACAACCACTTCAGATAAGGAGGAAATTACGCAGGAACTACACCGCTTCTACTCCAGCCTCTTCAATGCCACCCAGGTGGACCCATCGGACATCCAAGACTTCCTGTGGCGGGCTCCAGAGCCGCCCATTGACCCACGGGCTGATGAGGCTCTACTGGCGCCTATTTCCATCCAGGAGGTGATGGAAACCCTTCTGAAATCCCCACGGCTTAAAGCCCCAGGCCCAGACGGAATACCCTTTGAGGTGTACCTTCTGGAACCTGCAGTGATAGCCAGAACCCTCCGCGACCTCTTCGCTGCACTCTTGGTGAATGGCGAGGTCCTCCCCAACTCCAGAGGCTCAATCACGACCCTCATTCACAAGAAGTCAGACCGTGAGAACCTGGCGAACTGGCGCCCCATAGCGTTGATCAACACAGACCACAAGCTCTTCACGAAGCTTCTGGCCAACCGCATCACCAAATGGGTGTCACCTCGCCTCTCCCCATCCCAGTACGGTTTTATTCCGGGGAGGTCGTTATGGGACAACTATAATGACCTTCACGTGACTTTGACTGCTAACTCTCGTAAGGTGAATGGCTTTGTGGCTCTCCTGGATATGGAGAAAGCATATGATCGGGTAGCCTGGAAGTATATTGATGCTTCCCTGGCCCGCTTCCATCTCCCACCCGCAGCTAGGCGCTGGATATCAGCGCTCTATGACCAGCTCCACACCAGAGTCCTGGCGCCAATGGGTTTTACAGTGGCAGTACCAGTTGGACAAGGTCTCCGGCAAGGGGACCCCCTGAGCCCTATCCTTTTTAACATCACCCTTGACCCCCTCTTGACCTCCTTACAGGACAAGCTAACAGGGATTCTGGTCCCAGGTAAAGCCCCACACGCACCATGGCATTTGCAGATGACACTGCCATTGCATTTGGCTGCCCTGGGGATGTTGCCCTCGCTGCTGTGACCATTGAGAGGTACACCAAGGCGTCCAACGCCATGGTCAACACCTCCAAGACAACAGTTGTACAGGTCGGCTCCCCCACCTTCCCCCCACCATTTGGTATTGAACCTGAGCGCGGTACCTTCCGTCACCTGGGCGTTCTCACCAACCAACAAGGAGTTGCGCTAAAAGACAATGAGGACTTGCTCCTTGCAGCAGTTAACTCCAGGATTGCCAGCTGGAACCGGCGGCACATCACCCCCAGGGTCGAGCTCTGATGGCCAATGTGTTCCTCCTCTCCAAAGTCTGGTTCCTAGCGCACGTCTGCCCATTCACAGATGCCTTTTATACGCGGCTCAATGTACTCCTCCGCTGTTGGATCTGGGGCTCAAACCATCCACCAATGGCCCTCTCAACCATTGTCTGACCCTGCAATGAAGGGGGCCTAGGGCTTCTGGACACGCGATCCCACGCCACCACAATCTTCCTGAAGTTCCTATGGCCGATTGTCTGCTGGGACGCGACCCCCATGCCCCAATGGGCGCCCGCCCTCCGCCAGTCAGTGTCAGCAGCTCTGGGTCTTCCTAGAGCATCTCTGACCTCATTAGGGGAGTGGCTCACAAACTACCCAGGCCATCGCCTAAAACCATCCTCATCCCCCTACTGGAACCAGGCTCTCCTTGCCCTGAAACGAGTAGGCGCGCGGATCCACCATGCCTTCCCATACAGAAGGGAAGGCCCTGGCCTCAGCCCCCGTCGCCATGCAATTGTGCACAATGGACAAGTTGTCACAACTCGCCTCAACCCCCAAGATCGTCCTCCCATCCGCCCAAGACTCCTTGAGCTCCTCCCTCCCTCCGTGAGATTTGACCTTAAGGAATTGTGGAAGGACGTCTATCACTCCATCCTGTCAGCAAAGGTGTCCAACACCTTATGGAGGGTGCTCCACTGTCCATACAGGACAGGGGACCGGACTGGCCCTACCTTCCAGCACCAAAGCTGCCCCCGATGTGTGGAGCCTATTGACTCCCACCTCCATCGTTTTTTCACCTGTCCAGGTGTCGCCGCATTTTGGCCAAAGGCCCGCGCGCTCCTCCATGCTCAGCCCTGGTCTGGACACCCTGTGCAAGACCTCATGTTTGAGCAGACATTGCCTGGTTGCCAACGACCCCTCCGTGTCCTCGCTTATGCCACAGCCATCTGGACCATCCATAACTCCTTCCTTCGTGCTGCCTTTGACCAGCAGGTGTGGACCCTTCCACACATGATCACCCACTTTCAGGTACACTTTGAGATGGCCCTGAAGGTCTGCACTATGTCGCCAACCCTCCCCCGCTCAGTTGTCACTGCAGCACGGCTCTGGCGCGCAAACCCCCTCCATTTCTCGATGCCTCCTCCCTCCCCTTCCCTCGCCTCAGGCTCTTAGGAGCCCAGGCGTAATTCAATAAACATCGATGAATCCCCCTTGGGTTGGGACCATCTAGTACTAAAAAAAAGTCCACCTTTTATGAGCAGGAAGGGGGAAACTTCACAATCTATAGTTGCAAAAATAACATCAAGATGCACCAATACAAAATGCTGTGATTCTGATATGACTGGATGGTAAGCCCTATGTTGATACAGCGGAACTGGGTGAGATTGGCCCAATAAAATAATTCAGTAAAATGAGCCTCAAAAAATATTTAGTGGATCACCTCCAAACCAGGAAATAAGTTGATGATGATGAACAACGAATAATGAGATGTGACATATGACAAATAATGAGTGGATCGCCTCAAACTAAGGCAATTGTGAATTTAATAAATGGTGAACTTTACCAGAACTAATGAGAATATGGGGAACGAATAGTCTAAGCAAAAGGGACAGTATTGTCCAAATTCACTGACATATAAGTGATATAAGAAGATTGAAAAGGAGGATTGTGAGTATAGAGAAGAGCGGAACAGCAAGTATCCACTGATAATATTAAGATACTATAAAGAAGTGTCATCAGGGAAATTGCTCCATCTTTTTATATTTATTTAAGGTGCATTTTGAAGTTGGTGATCTCCATATTGTTGTCCTATTGCTCATTGGGTTTGAACCTATGCCAAACCTTTCTGGCATGTAGCCCATCAATCACCCAAAATTATAACAGTGGTGCTCACCACATGGAGCCCATTGATCAATCTAAAATTATATAAAATTTTCCAGTTGCCAGCCATGTTGCATCAGGATTGCTTTGACAATGGATCTTCCCAGCATGCTGCACCAGTTGAATTGCGGAACTCAAGCTTGCCTTGGACGCTGTGCTCCAATGGAAGGAGGAACTTCTGCAGAAGGTTTGTATTAATATGCTGCCTCCATTAGATTGCAATGGGAATATCCATGAGTTCTTTAAGCAATTTGAGTTTGTAATGGAAGGAGCCTCAGATTGGCATAAAGCAAAACTGTTAATATCAATATTGGATGTTGGAAATGTCAACCAAGTCATATGCTATCTTCCAAACAGTTCTGTTACATATCAATTAGTGAAAGACACTGTGCTGCAGTGGTTTGGAGGATCTGCAAAATGTTGCAGCAGAAAGCTGAGTTCTTGACCATCAGGTTTCAGCGTGATGAGATCCTCACAGCTTTTGTTAATCAATTTATGGAGGAAGCCCACATGTTAATTGGGGCAGGGATGTTATCCAAACATGATGTGCAAATTGCAATGAGCTCCACAGTTAAGCCATACCCTGAGCTTTACAATGTCATAACCCCAATTTGGATGGCAACGTACCCCTGCTCAAAATCGTTCAGTTTTTTTGATGTCTATCCGCTACCTTCCCTCCACCCAATACAGAGTGGAAACATACTGCTACCATCACTGGACCTTCTTATTTGGAGAAATTCTCCTGTCTGTTTCAGATTCTGTTGAATTACCCGCAGAAGTTCAACTTCCACCCCAGAACTGCTTATTGTCAACAGCCCAACCACCGACCTAGGCCTAATTATACTGAATATCAGCAGTCATCCTATTGACCTAGGCCTGGTTATGCCGACCACCTCCAGTCCAACTTTTGGCGCGGCATATCTTATATTATTAAAGATGCAGGCCCTACGGGGTAAATTGTTTTAAATGCAGTCACCCTGGGAACCTGGCACAAGGTTGTTCCAATTGGCAGGTCCATTACATATAACAGGACCAGTGCTTCCAGGTAAAAGTCAAAGCGGAGTATAGATGGGACTCTATATCTCCGCTATCCTTAACCCAAACGTCCCACACAAACCTATCAAAGTATATACAGTGGAAGTCCCCCAGTACGATGATGCATTACTATATCAGCAGATAGTTGGTGGAGTAAATATACTGACATGATCACAAGCCAAGGACATGGCGGATGAAGGTTCCCAAGAGCAACTGAAGCTTTACGCCTGTCAAATGTTTGAACAAAGTTCTCCAGATGAGCTAGAACCATCCGCAGATGCACCTTCCCTGAGAGGAGTAGACGTTGCCTTCACAGTGGATGCTATTGCTAAAGAGTACCCTAAAGTCAGTGAGGTACTATGAGCTTCCTTAGAAAAAGCCATTCTTTGAATGTCCATGTATTAAACAGTCAACCTTTTTCTTAGTCTGAGTGTACCTACTGTGACATTGGTGTAAAAAAACCCAAGTCCGCGCTATAATAGATACAGGCGCTCTAGTTAACATAGTTTTTCACTAGGTTGGTGGCGAAGTTAACATTAAAACCTGATGTGGACCACCAAATGGTGTATGGGACCACTAAAGCAGAAAACAATTTCTCCAAGGGAGCGTACAGAGCACTACCTTTGCATTTCAGCCAATTGTTATTGTAGCCCCGGCAATAATGAGCCAAATAATAATTATGACATGTTTACTAGAACCACCTTTATGTGACACTTTGGTGCTGTCACTGACATGATGGAGGAGATGTTCAGTTTTTTAGTGCAGCGGATCCCAATCTATTTTACTTTAGTGGAGTGCCAAAATATCTGGTGCATATAGGACAAGTCAACCTTGCCTATAGTGAAAGTGTAATACCAGTGCGCTACCATCAACTAAAAAGGAAGACCCAGGCTCCCCCATCAGATATACGAGTATCAAGGATTGCCTCTCCGAGCTGATGGGCCTATATCCATTCCCTCTGGTCATCAAGTAATTGTAAACACCAAGTTGGAGGTAAAATTGCCAAAAGGACTATATGGGGAAGTTATTGGTTCTTACCAGCAATCATGGCTTGAGCCCCACATGGCTCCAGGCATTATACTTTCAGGACATGGGGGGATCAAGGTTCTATTTGCAAATCTCTAAATGGAACCATTAAAAATCCACTGACATCAAATAGTAGCATATTTACAATTGACCCCTGTTGAAGAGGTACTTCAGGTTCATGAGTGTGGGTCGTTGGATGAATTTGGTCTACCTGTCAAGCCACAGTCCAGAGTAATGACAGTGGTACCATACGGAAACTTAGTTGGCTTAATGAAAGAACAAAAGGTTTATATGATAACTTTATTTGAATAAATATAAGGAGATTTTTGCTGTTGACTACAATATAGGTGTGCACTTGGAGGTGGTCCATTGGTTGGACACTGGAATTCATCTTCCCATCAGGTCACAGCCAATTTGCCAAATGAGAGCAGCTGAGGAAGGAGTAACTGAAGAAAATTGAAAAGCTGCTGGAGCAAGGGCTGCTTAAACCATTAAAGAGTCTGTAGGCTTCACCAGTTTTAATTTCTAAAAAGAAGGATAGTCCAATTTGGTAGTAATAAACTACCAGAAGCTCAACAGTATCACAAAGAAGGACTTGTATCCCCTATTGCGGATCAATGATGCTTTGGATTGGTTAGGGGAGCTCATTACTTCTCAGCAATGGTTTTGATATCAAGATACTGGCAAATCAAGTTTCCTGCAGCGGAACAGGATAAATGCGCCATTATCACGTCCAAGGGAGTTTTCCAACCAACCCATATGCCAAAAGGTCTGTGCAATGTACCAGCTACATTTCAACGGGTCATGGACACCATTCTCAATGACCTGAAGCTGTTGTGCATCCTTGTATACCACAACAATATCAATATTCCTTTGCATATATTCTCCAAGCATATCAACCATCTGGAGGAGGTCTTCCACTGGCTTGTGGAGGCCAAAATTAAGAGCAAGCCCCCAAAACGCACTTCTTCAAAGACCAGTTGGATTACCTAGGGTTTATAGTTGACACAAAGGGGCTACAACCTCAACCAACCAAAGCAGAAGCTATCCAGAAAATGACCCTGCCAAGCAGCAAATGAGATGTACAGGTATTTTTGGTGATGGTCAGGTACTACCGCCGCTTTATCCCCAACTTCAGCTGCATTGGAGGACCGCTGTTTTAGTTACTTAAAAAGAATGCTGCGTTTTGATGGATGGAACTTTGCCAATGCGCCTTTTATACATTATGGATGGCATTAATCAGAGCACCAGTGCTACATTATTCAAATTTTGAAAAGGAGTTTATCGTCCAGATGTATACATCCCTTTCCGCTGTTGGGGCAGTTCTATCATAAAAATATGATAAGGGGGAAGAGCATCTGGTCGCATACTGCATTCATAGCTTGACTGCCATGAACGCAATTGTGCCATGACCAAGTGGGAGTGCTTAGCAGTAATCTACGCATAAAAGCTATTCATGGTATATTTTCATGAGGAAAAAAGTTTAAAGTCATAATGAATCATGCATCATTATGCCAGTTGCAAAATTTCCAAGAGCCAGAGGGGCGTCTAGCCCAATGGTGTAATGATCAATGATCATATGTGAATCTCATAAGGTTGGGAATTATGAGATTCATGCATGTCAATAGTTGCAATTCTATTATTCCTAGCAGGATTTTCCTATTTGGGTAAATAATAGAATAATTAAAATAAATCGTTTAATTGGTTGCTCATTCTGAGGTTCCCCCATTTCGCCGCCAAGTTGCCTGGATGCCATCAATTCTAGAGGCTTTTGCGCCCCTCATTACATACAATTCACTTGCCCTTTTTTAGAAGTATTTCAAAGTGAGGTCAGCTCCGATGGGCCTCACTTTTGGAATTCTATTCCAACTTTGAGTCTACTTCCAATAAAGGCCGCTTTTTGCTGAACTTGTTTTATTTAAATATATTTATTTAAGGCGAGGTTGGGGGTGCAGATGGCAGTGCCTTAGGAGGAAAGGAAGGGGGTGGAAGCACCGTGATCCACTTGAAGTGGTCTTGCCCTGGCTAGATGGGAGCCAGAGTGGCCTGAGGTGACAGAGGCCGGTTGGCTGCACCTTGGCCCAGTGACCCCCAAGGCGTCAGAGGTCATGGGGAGGCACCTTTGCCTGGAGGACCAAGATGACAGAGGCTGGTGAACCCACCCCAGTCCAGTGTGCCTGGCAAGGCCATCCATCTGGACAGGACCATTCAGAGTTGGTACAGCCACATATGGGGGAGTGATTTAGGGCTGGTGGCAGGCTGGGCCTTGGGAGCCCTGTCCGTGACAAATGGGCTCTTAAGCTGAAGGCTTACAACTTTGAAATCCTTCACCAACCCAGAGCAAAAAACTAAAATGCATTTTGCTTATTGAGATTGCCGACCATTGGCGTTATGGTGAATCTCAGCAATGTAATATACAACAAAATGCTCAGCGGGTAATATGATGATGAACTGCCTCAATTCATCAAGTTCTAGACGGAATAAGGGCCAATACGTTCCAGAAAAATGGTGAATTGTACAAATGGATAGGGGACATTACCATGATTATCCCAAGGCCTTCCACCAAACTAAATACTATTGAGCGCTTATCAAGCAGTTGGACATGGTGGAGTCCACAAGACCCTGGAATTGTTGCAACATCAATAACTATTGGGAGAGCATGAACTTCAATGTGATTGAAACCATTTCCTACTGCCAACAGTGCCAAGTATGAAAAGCTGTTCCACCAGAAGACTTTATACTAATTAGTGAAATCACATTTTTATTGACATGCGGTTTTTCTTGTCAGACACTTACCTTTGCAGCCAAAAAATAAGAATGCTGAAGGTTAATTTCTGCCCCAAAAGGGAAATGTCAGCCATTTGCAATTTTCCAATGTCATTAAGAGTTTGTTTATTAACAATAAAAATGAGAAAGTTGAAGAAATCAGCCAAAAGTCCCTGGCCAATTCTCAGTGGAAACCCATTAATTGGGGAAACACTAGTACAAATTCTGTATGGGCACTAGTAATAAAATCTGCTGGTCAGATTACTCTGACCTCACCACAGACCTCAGGGGAATTATTGGGAGGCACTCTCCTGACCCTAACAAAGTACTCCAATGCACCTGCGCGGGGACCCCCTTTATAGGCTTGGTGGGGTCCCCCAAGGTGCAATAAATTTCTCAGGTGGTGATTGGCTTAAATTTATAAAAACGTTACCTCATGGGTATGTTTGGGCCAATCAGAATTACTCTTCCTTTGTTCCACTGCCCTGAAGTGAGTTCCTGAGTTATGATACATTATTCCTGCATATTTCCTAATTTGGACTCATGTATGTTATTCCAAACATATTCCCAAATCCCCCTTGACCCTCAAAATTACTTTAAATATTAGATAGTCTGAGATTGAGGGGCATCATTTTTTCCCTCTATTGCGCGGGTAATAAAATCATAAAAAATCCTATTTTTATCATCGCTTTATATTAAGATTTATTTTATTAAAAATATTTGTGGAAACCAGCTGGCGGAACGCACCAGAGAACAAAAGTAAGCTGGCTTCCCATAAAATGGTGCTCATTACAGGGGATCCCTGTATTACAAGAATCATTGCTCTTGAGGAGAAACTCATCAACACCTTATCCTGTCTTAAGGAGCTTGAACAGCGCCCTTACAATCTCCCCCTTAAGGAAAAATTTACTCCTGGCAAAGTAAACATCCATACTTTCCTGTATGTTTATGAAGCTGTCATGTGTGACTCAACTGATACACAAAGAGTTCAGTACATCCTTCCCTGTTTAAGCTGCCTAGCACAAGAAATGATAGTTCCTTAACTGAACCCTTATCTCACTTGGGTAGAAGTGAAGGAGACTCTCTTGGCTGAATTCAGATCCAAGCATAGTCTACTCAGGGAAAAGCAGGCCTTTATGCGCCTTAGCATGTATGAGGATGAACCACTCAATGCCTTTGCTGAACGATTTTACCTCGCTGCGCAAAGGTTAACAACCTCTAATATGCTCACCCTGGATGATGCTATCGCCGCCCTGTTAAATGGGTTAGCTTCTCTGCCCTCTCTAGCTAGGCATATTATCTCAGTGAAACGACATTTCCAAAATATCCGTGATCTAAAGGATGCGTTAGTAGATGTTGCTGATTTCCATTCATATGCAACAAACAAGTAAGATGGAGTGATCCCTCCAGTCCTCTCTATTAAGGAGTTACCACTAGTTGATCAGTTGAAAACTGTTCCCTCTGTGCGACCTAAAAAGGTTACCACTCCATCTTATGAATTCAAACCCTGTAAGGTAGTAACAACCATCCATCCGCACCAGCTCCCTAAAGCTGCTGTACCTACCCCTCCAGCTAAGCTTGTAAAGAAGTGCTCTAAGGCTATTCAATCTTCTGTGGCCATTTCTCCTACCTCCATCGTGGCCTTGCCAGTTGTTGAAAATACCCTTGGGGACGAATCTGAGGGGGGTTATGATGACATTGGTTAATATGTATTGGGAGCCACCGCAGAAGTAGAGGTTCATGATCATTTGAACGCTGGAGGAGTAGATGAGACCACCATCCCCGAGGAAACGTACCTCAGTTAAATCTTAGGGTGTCCACAAGTGGTTGACACTGTCAGTGATGGTGACCAATTCCTACTCTGGCTTGATCTGACCTCTTCAGCGTGTTCATCCCTTACAATTTATCATGAATAACTACCCTGAGACGGCTAGATAACCTAACTCCACCTTACAGCTTAAAGAAGTCTTAGCTTTGTCACCTAACTTTGGAGGAACGCTCACTAAGGTTTAAGTGGTCATTCAAAAGGTCAAAATACTGGCCATCTTGGACGCTGGGTCCCCAGTCAACGTTATCTTCACTAAGCTTAAAAAAGATAAAGTAGCGCCTGACTTGGAGTACACGCAAGAATTTGGAACCGCTGGCCCCAACACTACCCATGCTGTAAGGGCATATTCCTCACTTCCCATTCAAGTTGAGAAACGTATTTTATCAGCCCCCTCTGTGGCTTTAGATAACAATGCATATGGTATTCTCATCGGCACTCAGTTTATGATTGAGTATGAGGGAATAATTAACCTGAAGCAAGGTTACCTCTCACAACTCAACTATGAAGTTCCGTTAGTCTTACCCAATAAAGAGTCCAGTAAGCACGAATACTCTTGCCTGGTTAAATATCCCCTCTCAGCAACACCTTTGTCATATACCACTTCTGGGCGCAAAAAAAGAAGCTGCCTGATTCAGTGGATGCTAGAGAAGGTATCCCTTTTATTCTGCAGATGAGGTCGTGATCAAGCCTGGTGAACAACGAGTGGTTGACACAAAAATCACGCTTCATATCCCACGCCACTGTTTGTTGCACCTCGTTAGTGTTGATGGCGTCAGATCCTTGGAGCCTCGGTATTGCCTGGTATTCTTGACCCAGCCTACCAGAGGCCCATTACGCTGCTGTTGGGGAACCTCACCACAAAAGTCATAGTTGTGAAAAACATCAGAAGATTGGCAAAAGATTTTTAGTCCCTGTGGAAGACATTGAACAGATTCACTCCATTGGCTCCATGATGGATATGGGCTTGCCAACGGATAATCTGGTGTGTACCTTGCCCAAAGTCCATATTTCAGATGAGCTGACCCCAGATGAGCTGGAAAAAGTTCATACTCTCCTTGATGACTATAGTGACATATTCTCCAAATCAGATAACGATTATGGTCACATGAAGGGCTGGTGCCACTCCATTGATGTGGGTGATGCCCATCCCATTTGGTCAAAACCCTACTGCAAGTCCAAGGTGGAGGAACAGCAAATGAGGACAGAACTTCATCATTTGCTCAATGCGGGGTTGTTAGTTCCTTCACAAAGCCCCTGGTCTTCCCCTCTCTTGTTAATAAAAAAGAAGAAAGGGGACATCGGATAGTCATGGATTACTGCAGGTTAAATAGCCTCACAAAAAAGGATAGCTATCCTCTTCCTCGTATTGATGACGCCTTGGCCCAACTCTCAGGCTCTAATTTCTTTTCTGCCATGGACTTAGCTAGCGGCTATTGGCAAATGGACCTTTCTCCTCAAGATCAGGAGAAATGCGCTCTTATTTGTAGTGAAGGTCTCTTACAACCCACACGATTACCTCAAGGGTTGTGTAATGCACCTGTCTCTTTCCAGCGTGCAATGGATCACATTTACGAGACCTCAAGTTGACTTATGTCATCGTCTATCTTGATACATCAAGGTGTTCTCAAAAATCTTTAATGAACATCTTGATTACTTGAAGGAGGTTTTTCAACGGTTATGTCAGTCAAATATAAAGTTGAAGCCCTCAAAGTGTACCTTCTTCCAAAGGAAACTCGATTTCCTTGGTCACTCCATTTCTCATGAAGGAATTCAACCCATGCAGGACAAGGTCGAAGACATCTCAAAGATGCCAGCCCCTAAAAATCTACGGGATATTCAGGTAAGTCTTGGAATGATGGGGTATTACCATCAGTTCATCCCTAAGTTCTCTCAACTCAGTGAGCCCCTTGTCCGACTACTAACCAAGAATACCCCTTTCTATTGGGGTGCTGAACAAAAAGCTGCTTTTGAGACAATGAAGCAACTACTGCAGCAACGTCCTATTCTGCGGCACCCTGATTATATTAACCTTTCATCTTGTTCATTGACGCCTCAGACTATGCTGTTGGGGCCATCTTAGCCCAATTAGATGAAAATGGTGTGGATCATCCTGTATCCTATTTTAGTAAGATGCTGTCAAAAGCAGAGCGCAACTACAGTGTAACTGAGAAGGAGTGCCTTCCTGTTCTGTTAGCTGTAAAGCACTACCGCCCTTTTCTCTATGGAACTACCTTCACTATAGTTACTGATCACGCATCTCTAAAATAGTTACAGAACATGAAGGATCCTAAAAGTCGGCTAGCTCGCTGGGCTCTAAAGCTACATCCTTATGACATGAAGATCAAACACCGTTCTGGAACCAGTCACTTGAATGTTGATGGGTTGACTCAGCTACCAGTCCTTCACTTGGATAATATTGAGGCAGAAAGGTTACATGACCTTTTAATGACCCACAGTGAATGAGAGGATGAGGATGAGCCTGTTCAAAAGATGTTAGCGCGGCACTCCCACAACACTAAAGTTAAAGATGGGAAGTTGTATAAGCAGGTGGGGACAAAATGGCTACCTTACCTTCTACCCTTGGAACGTGTAGCTGCTATCTTAGAAGCAAATTCTACCCTAGGTCATGGAGGGGCAAGAAAAACCTATGAATGGATTAAGGATCTGTTTTACTGGTATGGAATGATGGAATCTAACGTTGATGTTTTGGAAGCCTGCCTTACTTGTAAGAAACAATCTGGCTTCAAGTCTAGACACTATTATCAACCAACTACCCCGCAATTATTCCACACCATCAGCTTAGATGTAATAGATCCCCTTCCTCAGTCTACTAGTGGGAACAGATTTATCCTAGTAGTTATTGACCACCTCACTAAGTGGGTTGAAGCCGTGGCTCTTCCCGCTCAAACAGCTAAGGCCACCGCCACCTTTATACATCAACACATCTTCACTCATCACGGTTGCCCCAAGTACTACTCTGCGATAATGGCAAATACTTCACCTACGGAGTAGTCAAAATTCTGGCCACTTCTGTGGGAGCACAACAACTTTCCTTGGTTCCATATAACCCATCCACAAATGGTACTGTGGAAAGAGCAAATGGAACCTTAGTTTCTATTCTTTGCAAACTGTCCTCATCTGATTCTCTTCACTGGGATCAATATTTATCTAGTGCTCTTATGGCATACCGGATTAGCTACCACCAGATTTTGAAAATGTCTCCATTCCTTGTCTTGTATGGGCGGAAACTTGACATACCTGCCCTCTTAGCTAAGGATGTATTCTTTCTAGAGCTGAGGAACCAGAGAAAGTTATGAAGAGATTGGCTCAACGCATAAATCAACTCTAATCTGAAGCTATGACAAATTTAACCAAAACAGTAACAAAAGAAGGGCAGGCTGCAAATGAGTCTCTCACCCTCTTACCCACTTTCCAAGTTTCTGACATGGTGTTGTACTACCAAAACCGCATTACTCCTAGAGGCAATAAGCTTGGAACAATCTGGGAGGGTCCTTTTACTATCATCTACAAGAGAGGAAATGAGTACACTATCAAAAATTTAGCTACTGTTATTACTATTAATTGTGTACACGGCTATTTCCTTTGGCCCTACTTGCCCAACACTCTTGAGGGGGTGATGTTGGACATTTACCTTTGCAACCAAAAAATAAGAATGATGAAGGTTAAGTTCTGCCCAAAAAGGGAAATTTCAGCCATTTGAAATTTTCCAATATCATTAAGAGTTTGTTTATTAACAATAAAAATGAGAAAGTTGAAGAAATCAGCCAAAAGTCCCTGGCCAATTCTCAGTGGAAACCCATTAATTGGGGAAACACTAGTACAAATTCTGTATGGGCACTAGTAATAAAATCTGCTGGTCAGATTACTCTGACCTCACCACAGACCTCAGGGGAATTATTGGGAGGCACTCTCCCTGACCCTAACAAAGTACTCCAATGCACCTGTGCGGGGACCCCCCTTTTATAGGCTTGGTGGGGGTCCCCAAGGTGCAATAAATTTCTCAGGTGGTGATTGTCTTGAATTTATAAAAACGTTACCTCACAGGTACATTTGGGCCAATCAGAATTCCTATTTCCTCATTCCACTGCCCTGAAGTGAGTTCCCGAATTATGATACATTATTCCTGCATATTTCCTAATTTGGACTCATGTATGTTATTCCAAACATATTCCCAAATCCCCCTCGACCCTCAAAATTACTTTAAATATAAGACAGTCTGAGATTGAGGGGCATCATTTTTTCCCTCTATTGCGCGGGTAATAAAAATCATAAAAAATCCTATTTTAATCAGCACTTTATATTTAAATTTATTTTATTAAAAATATTTTTGGAAAACAGATGGTGGAACGCATCAGCGAGCAAAGTAAGCTAGTTTCCCACATTCCTTGATGTCATTGGCCCTTTGCCAATGGGAGCTAATTTGTATAAATACATTCTGGTGGCAATCGACCACTTGACCCTTTAGGTAGAAGAATACACAATCAATAATCTAGGGGCAGTCATATTTGTTAATTTCATCATGGAATGCATTATTCAGTGACATGGCTGCCATCAGTTCATTCTTATTGATAATGGAACTAACTTTGCTTACCACATCCTTCCTAAGCTAAACGAGCTGATGGCCATCCATGGAGTTTTGATTAAACTATATCATCCAGAATTCAATGGAATGGTTGGACATACTCCAAAAATTGGTAGCAGATCGACCTTCAGATTGGAGTTCCCTCCTTTCCACAGCCATCTTCTCTTACAATATCAGCTATCTTTCTGCCACGGAGAAGAATCCCTTCTAGTTACTATATTGATGACACCCAGCTCTTTGGCACTGCTATATGCCTGTGTGGAAGATACTAGGAGGAATAGACCCACAATGCTACTTGACCAATCTAATGAATACATTGATCAAGCTGCAAACTTAAGCATACTTGTTCAGTTTAGCCAAGAAGATAAAAATCAGGCTGCCAATCAGATACAGAAAAGCGGGCAAGCTCAATTCAAAGATAGGGACATGGTTTCTATTCCATGACCAACATGGTTATGGGTGGAAGCACAAATTGGCCAGCATCTGGATTGGTCTATTTGAAATAATTGAGAAAACAGGCGTGGATGCTTATATTATCAAGGTCCCCACAAGCGGTCAGAGCATCAATTGAGTACATGTGAAGTTCATATGGGCATATAAACAATAGAAGACTTATCATCCAGTCAAGAGGGGTAATGATGTGATTCTGACATGACTTGATGATAAGCCCTATGTCATTATGGAAGAATGGGTGTGAATGGCCAAACCAAGTAATTTGACAATATAAAGCCTCAATAAGATATTTTTGGATTGCCTCCAAATCAGGCAATAAGTTGATGTTGATGAATGATGAATAATGAGTTGATAAAGTACAACAAAGGGGGTGGAAGGCGAGTTGGTAGGGCGTACAGCTACCAACCTGAAGGTTGCGGGTTTGATTCCTGCCCTTCACACATTGATTGGGGTGCCAGCTGAAGGAAGCTATTGGCGGTTAGTAGGTATAATAACACGAAAAACTTACCCATGATGTAACCAGAAAAATCCAAGTCCTGATCTGGAGGTGAAAAAAAACTTTCTATACAGAGTTGACCCTGCTCAGGTTTCATGCTGATACTTTCTTTCTCTATTTCAGTACTGCCCATCCCCTGGTCAGCTTGCCTTGAATAAATAAAGTACAACAAATAATGAGTGAATCGCCTCATACTAAGGCATTTGTAATTTAATAAATGGTAAATTCTGCCAGAACCAATGAGAATATGGGGAACGAATATTCTAAGCAAAAGGGTCAGTATTGAACATAGTCACTGACATATAAGTGATATAAGAAGATTGAAAAGGAGAATTGTGAGTATAGAGAAGAGCGGAACAGCAAGTATCCAATGATAATATTAAGATAACAATAAAGAAGTGTCATTGGACAATTGCTCTATATTTTTATATTTATTTAAATTGAATTTTGAAGTTGGAAATCTCCATATTTTTGTCCTATCTCTCGGTGAGTTTGACCCTGTGCCAAAACCTTCCAGCGTATAGCCCATCTATTGCCCAAAATTATAACACAAAACCAAATGAGTAAACTGTTGTGAGAACCATAGTGGCCGTGACAAATGACCAGCGCACCCAGTTTACACAAAAAGAAAGCACCACACGGATAATTCTGTGCATAAAATAAAAGGGTAGGTCAACTAATGTCAAGAGAGTGTCTGTAACTCTCTCATTTCCAGAGAGGTGGTGTGGGATGCACAGCCACACCGCTTGGGAACTAGCCATTAGTGAGATTATAAATAGGCACCGTGGAGGGTGCCAGAGCAAAAGGGACCTAGGGCAAGGGTGTACAACATAGTGTATAATAGTAGATAATAAAAAATAACCTTGTTGTACCCCAAATGGGAATTCTTAACCAAGTGGAGATTAATGCTAGGGTGTTTGGGTGCCTTGATATAGAGGAGACCAGGGAGTCCCAAAGGTGCACCAGATACTGTAGTTAATTTGGATAAAATAAAGTGGCCAACATTATTAAAGACCTCCTCAAAGAGGTCCGTGCACAGGTTTGCTCAAGGAACCATATTTAAAAATGTAAAATTAACGGATATTTATTTTGGAATTAAACCAATGAGAAAGATTGGTCTCATAAAAAACATATTTATAAAGGGGGCGAGACATTGATTAGCTGAAGTGGTGCTAAGCTTAAGTGAACCTATAGCTGCTCGCTACCATTGGCCTGGTTTTTGTAACTTGAGATTGACTGAACTTGAGTCATATATTGTAATTGTACTTGACCCAATTTGATAATATAAAAATGAAATTGGGTTTTGAATCCTGTTCCTCGAGAAACCATAAAAACTATCGAGATTGAGAACTCAGCTGGTGCGTTTTAATGCCCTGGCTGTAATGCCAGGCTGAGCATCACGCACATTCACGGGACCAACCTGGTCATATCTCGCCTGTACCCAGCGTTGGTCCAGGGTATGTTTAAGGTCAGGGAGGCCTGACAACTTATCCTTTTTGAGCTCCTGATACCCTCCTTGTCCTTACAGTTGGTTCCCCCAATCATGTCATTAAGACATGACAGTAAAAAGGCTGAGTTCTGCTCTGTTTTCACAAAGACACTCTCTACTGTGTATACCCTGGAGCCAAGCTGCAAAGGGAGAGGTTGTATTAGTTCTGTTGAGTCTCAAGGACCATCATATAACAAACATGTTTAAGAGTTTTAACAAGAAATTTGCCATGGGAGTGAACAGTTCATTAGAGATTGACTTTAAAAGGGCTAATATCAGAGGAGGATTTGCTCTACAAGGATGATTGTGATTTTAGAAAAGGTTTCATGGTGCTTAATCTGCGCGGAGTAGACCCCCTGGGAAGTGAGTCAGCCTCAAATGTTAAGTGAGCTGAGGTTGGCAAGCTGAAGCCATCTATACCCATAGCAACAATATGCTCTGCTGATCTGCCCCTAATGCAGCTTTATCAACATGAGCTATCAGGATTACAACTTGCCAAGTAAAGAACTGGCTTCCATTGTGGGTATGTTAGGACCAACAATGGCATCCACAGTCCAAAAGGCACCGCTGGTCTGATATAGTTGGGAAAGGCCACGCTGGGCCAGGGAGAACAAAGGGGCTGATTGATGAAATTGATTCCCATATGCCTTTGATTTTTTAAAAGTAAAAATAAATAAAAAGAAGATTCTTTTACAGAATATTGATTTTTGTTAAAAAGGAAACTAAAAAATAACTCAGCAATCTTCTAAGTGAAGGCTATTAGTTATAATACTATGAGGGGAAAGCACGAGGATATGGGATTCCAGCTCTTAGAGTCAAGCCTATGCCATTCCTGAAAAGTTTGTTTCATAAATTGATTACCAATTTTATATTGATTTAATTAGATTACTACTGTTTTCCTTGAAACTTGTTGATGACATTGCCCATGTCTGGAACTCTTTCCCTTCTAACTTTTTGATTATAAGAAAAAAATTTTATATAATTTTCATCTGGGTTTATTCCAGGTTTAAGGTTTTCTTCAATCACTAGTGCGGCTTCTGGTATTCTATGCTTGAAAGGGGTATTTTCACTCGTAGCAATTGTATTACAACCACATCTAAATTTGTGGCAGTATTTCTGGATTCTCTGCACAAATTGTTTAGAATTTCTATATACTATAATGGCTTTGGTACTGGGGGATGACATTGGGGTAGGGGAGGCTAGACAGGGGGTTGCCGCTACCCATCTCTCATCAAGGTATGCTCTAGATCAGTAACTGGGTGTGTAAAATGCCTTAGGATTTGACCCTTTTTTGTTCTAAAAGGATGCAAGATCTATTCAGCTTTATAGATGGCGCCTGGGGCATTAAACTAACTTAGTCCTCCTACACCTTTGATCCTTTCTTATACAACCAAAAACAACTGCAAATCTTGAGGGTTGTAACTCTCCCTGCCTCTCCTACACAAGGGGGCGCCCCCATTGCCACCCTATGACTGGTTATGAGGGTGTTTGGTTTTTTATTTACTAAGATTTACTCCTCACTTAACCATTAGAACGTTACATTATAAAATTGTTAAGTCAGTTGAGCTCTTGGCATACTGGGCCATTCAATGAGCACTAACACACCCAGCTGTTTGTCCAGTCTTCTTCTCATCATCTTTTAAATTACAATAGACATGCCATTTCTTCTGGCACTTCAGCTTGCTCCCTTGAAATGCTTCCTAAGGAGTAAAGCCTTTTGCATTATAAGGGCACACTAGAGTAGAGTCATGGAAAGACTTCCTCAAGTCTTAAATTGCTTCTACCCAGATATTCATTTTGATCCAATCCTGTCTGAGTTCCTGAATTATAATATTTATTGAGGCTGCTGCCTGGGGTGGGATATTGTGTTTGATCAAGGGCTGGTAATTTGGGGTGAATACTAATCGCATTGCAAACCATTATTTCAGCCAGGGGGCATGGTCTCTCCAGACCTTTCTTTTTTTCCAGAGAGCAGGTGATTTTTGTAGTGCTTTGTGAATGTTTTTAGTTACATCCATTTTTAGCCCAGTCATAGACTTAATCATTACTGCTTACATTGCAGATCTAGTATCTATTTCTGTGGGATAAAGCCATTCATAATCCAGTTATAAGCATCTTCCAGTGACTAATTATGGAAGGTTCCTCTCTTTATTGCCTTCTCTTTCATCTATCCAGCTTGTAAAAGGTCATATACCATTGTGGAAGGGATTTGCATATATAACCAGTGTAAGGCTTTAGGCACCCAAAAACCGGCTTTTTCTTTATGTAACGCATCCTTAGGAGAAAAGGTCTTAAAAATACCACATGAGACCAATTTTGTTGAAAATTTTGTGGTGCACCCAGTTGAGTGCAATTGAGGAGTTATGAATCACTTAATGCAGGCATTAATCTCTATCAGAAAAAGTTCCAAGATCTTGATGAAGTGCACCCTCTTGGTGGGTATCCCCAACTCATTGAAATCCATGGCATCATGGAGGTCTATACTTGTATCTAGTCAGGTTTTGGCATCATCTAGTTTAAGATCTTTGTGGACTTATGCCTCCACTCCTTGGTGGCCAACAGGCAACTTCATCCCCCTGATGGCTTCCCAGTGTGGATACGCAATGTTTTTACAAATATTTCCAACTTGATTGTGATCCGTTTGTCCATCCATCTCTTTGCAATGCTTTCAGAGAACTTGCTCTCATGTCATTTGGCATCTATTATAGAGATGATAGCTTTTGCAATCTATTATACCTTCATAGCATAAAGGATCTGCAGAGTTACCTATTTCTTGATGTTGAGAGTAGAGGGACTCTGCAGGAAAGTGTAAGGAGAGTGTCTATAGCTCTCAAGTTCCCAGCAAAGTAGTGCGCGGTTCATCACCACAACGCCAGGGAACTTGTCCTCAAAATTATGCTATAAAGGGCACTGTGAATGGCTCCAGAGCCAAAATAACCCTGTGCAAGGGTGTATACCGCGGTTAAGAGTAGTTGGAAACTAAGAAATAGAATCGCTTGGGTAGGCCCCACTGGGGAGTCCCTAACCAAGAGGATATCAGTACTGGAGGGTTTGGAGTGTCTCAGTTTGAAGGGAAACAAGGGGGCCCAACGGTGCACTTGATGTTGTAAATACTTTAGTAAAAAGGGGACAGACAACGTTGGTAAAGACTTATCAAGAAGGTCCACAAACAGGTTTGCACTAGTAACCATAACCTTAAAACAATTGTAAACGAATGGGGGATTTATTAAAGGAAGACTACCAACGAGGAATGTTAGTCTTGAGGAACATAATTAAACAATCAGGGAAAATTGACTGTCATTGGAAGTGGTACTAAGACTAAGTGCACCAATAAGCGCACGCTTCCATTGTCATGGGTACTATAGCTTGAGAATGCCTGGAATTGAGTAATTGAGTGGAGGCATGGCTGACATGATCTCAAAATTTTTAAAAGACTAACGAGTTTTAAAACCCCATTCATTGATTAACCAAACCAAACCAAACTGTCGCTGTTAAGCATATAGCTAGTTCATTTTAACGCCTTTGAATCTCAAAGGGCTGAGCGTTGCACACATCCTCTAGACCAACCTGGGAATATTTGGCCTGAACCCAGCGCTGGTCTAGGGTATGTTTGAGGTCAGGAGGGCCTGCTAACTCACCTTTTTAGCCTTCAGACAACTAGCTTTATCTTTAGAGTTGGTCCCTTCAATCATGTCATCAGACCATGACAGAAAGCATATATTTCTGAACTGGAGTGTCATGGTTGGCCTCCATGTGTGCAAGGCAATACTGTTGGGAATATATGCCCACACTCATGTCCAAGTAACATTAATATAAAGCACCAGATATTGGCACAACTGCACATAGTTTCCTTGGCAATAGAGGATGTTGCAGACAAAGATAAACTTACACAGGGAAAGACTTATGATAGTTAACAAGGCTCTAGGTGGAGAGCATATTAAGTGGCCTTGGAGGTCCCACCAGTTGGGTTCATAAAAGTTGAGGAAAACCCAGAAAATTCCAAAGAGAATTGCAAACAATTGATGTTTTTATCGAGGTAGCTTTTAGTAAAAGACCTGAGGAATGAAGGGAGAGGAATTTCTTTGTATACCTCTTTGTCCATGATTTGAGGTCTTGGTTGGTTTTTTCTGATAAAAACATTGCAAAATGGATGTCAGGTTTTCATGGGGATCAATTTTGACTGGTGGTATCTGTTCTTAAGTTATTTAAGGATCAGTGACAGTTATTTTTTACCTGTATTTTTTCGTTTTAGGATCAATTCCTGAACTGCCATAATTTTTATTAGTAATAGAGCAATGTTCAATCAAAGAAAAGCCTAAATTTTGACATCACCCCCTCTAAGGCCATACCCTCCTAAGTGAGGAACTCTTTAATTTTCTCAAAACAGTGTGCGCAGTCTGTTGCTGATTACCAAGTGAAGTCCTCATTTATGTAGCCTTGCCATTTGGCCAGGTAAGAGCGTTTGCCTCTGATGATCTTAGCATCCAGGATGGCCTTGACTTCATAATCTACCTCACCAGGGTTTTCAGAGCATACTGGGCCTTGCTTGTCCACGATGGGTCCCTTAAAGTTCCTTAGCTGGAAAACATGGAGGACAGAGGAGCTCAGGAGCCTTTATTTAATTCTAGCTCAAATGCTACTTTCTTGACCTGGCATAGCGCCTTGTATGGGACTATGGCAAGGGGATTCAACTTGTGGCACTCAACGGGGACAAAAAGTTCTTGTCATTGTATATACTTTAATTCCTTCCTTGTAGGCAGAAGGGATCCAAATGACAAGTGTCATCCTTGAATCTCTAATTTTGCACAACCTTGTTAAGATGAGTTTTCAAGCGGCGAGGTTTGTTTAAAAGTTAGTTACTAGGTCATCAATGGCCGACTATTTCATCACTTTGTCCTTCAAACATCTGAGGATTTTGTCATTGGTCGGCGCAAAATGGGGACATACCCATGGAGGAGTGTTCTTGGTCGTTATAGGAAAACTGGGCGAGAGGAAGCAAGTAAGTCCAATTATTATGTTGTGCTAGGATGTAGCAACAAAGGTATTGCTCTAGAATATTATTAACTCTTTCTGTAAGACCATCTGACTGTGGATGGTATGCAGAGGAATGGCAGGGCTTATGTCTAGGTTGGATAGGAGGTGGTCTCAGAAGCGCAAACTAAACTGGGGGCAGTGGTCTAGTACAACTTTATCAGGTAAGCCATGAGTTGAGAAGATATCTTTTATGACTATCTCCGCCATTTACTTTGAGGTGATGTGAGAGATGCAGGTAAGTAATTCTGCGTACTTGATGAGCTGGTCTACCACCACCATGATTGCATCATACCTATCTGAAAAAGACAGACAGAGAATGAAATGAATGATGATGGAGGACCCAGGCCTAGTAAAAATCTGGAGTGTTATTTTCACCTGGTGTTTTTAGAGTGAGGGTTTGGATTGGGTGCAGTTCAAACATTCAGTGAGGTGCTTCTTTACCATAGGATATAATCCCAACCTTGAGTAAAACTGAATTATTAATTCTGCAGTCTTCTCAACGCTAGGGTGTCCAGCTAGAGGGTGATCATGATAAACTTTAGAATCCTCTCTTGCATTCCTGTGACAGGGACCCAGGAATACCCATGATGCAGGGTGGTTCTCTTCACGATGGAAAAGCCTTTATGTGCCTCATTGGAAGTGCCTTCCACGAGTACCTCTTTTAGCTCTTTCCCTAGTGTGATAAAATCTTAGGCATGTTATATTCTCCATGTGAAGCTTTGAGAAGTGCCTTTGATCATGGCAAAAAGATTGAAGAAAGCATAGTCACATTGAAGAACTCAACCATTTCAGTGCAAGTGAAAGCCAAGCGTGGGTCATGATAGAAGAGGTCAGGGATCAAGTTCATATTACCTGGCTTGTACTCAATAGAGAAATTGTACTATAGATTAGTTCTGATTCCAGCGGGCTTACTCTGGTTAATTTTTGGGTGATCATATGAAATTCCAGGGCGCAGTGATCCGTTCTTATGACAAAGAGATGGCAGGAGTACAGGATGTGGTGCTACTACTCATTGAGTGCGGCGATGATGGTGAGCAGTTATTTGTTGTATAGTGGGTAGCTAGTCTCAGTTGGGAGCAACTTATGACTGAAAAAGTAGACAGGATGTTCCAAACCATCATCACCCTTATGTAAGAGAACAGCCTAAAGCAAAGTTGGATGCATCCATCTCAAAAATAAAGAGACGGTCAGGGTGAGGATGTGTAATCCTCAATGAGGCACCCCTACAACTAGATTAGGAGGCTTTCCCTTTTTGATTAAAAGGATATTGACAACTTCAAGCCCTCCCACTCTGCTCCAAGGGGGACCTGGCCACACCGTCAATAGAACTGGGTCTACACTCTCCCTGCGAAGGGGAAGGGTGCCATGCCCCATTTCAGCCCTGCTCAAGAGTCAAGCTTACCTTGAGAAAATGTCTCTTCTGTGTCAAGAAAATTTCTCAACTTTGGGAGCAGGGATGCGGGGCCCAGGCAGACAACCCTCACATGAACCTAGCCCTCAATCACTATCAGTCAAGGGGTCTCCCGCCACCAATCCCAACCTTACCAGTATAAAGCGCCCCTCCCTCATAATGGTCTCAAGACAGGTTTAGTTGTCAAAGTGAAGGAAAAACAAGTACCAAGCCTTGACATCCACTCCCTGCATCACCCCTCCAAACTATCACTAACTCCAAGCTGCAACCAATCAAATTGATTAATTGCAGCTTTTGGACCACCTCTGAGCTTGTCCCCAGCGCCGCTCCTTGTTTATGTGTGGCTCAGCTCCATTTTGGGGTTCAAACATGTTAAAACAAAAAGCCAGGTCCATATTCCAACACATTTTAATTTGTTCAGTCCAACTGAAATCAAATATTGAGTCGCTTGTCATTAATTTTTCTGAAATATGATCTTAATTTTAAATCTAGAGTCAAAACAACCATCGTGGCCTTATTAGAAGGCAGATAACCCTACTTTGGGTGCGGGGAATTACAATTTCACCGCCCAAGCATACAAAAAGGGTCTGCCAGCTGGTGGGGCCAGTGCTGGGCTTTTAAAACTTCCAAAAATAAAAATCAAACTTTCCCAACCAAAATTCATAATTTATTCTGTGTTTTCTCTCCCAAAAATATCTACTACAGTGGAATCCCTAACTTGGACTCTCCCTGGTGGCCTACAGATCTCCTCCTGGGCTCAAGCTCTACCCTTGTCTGCAGCTCAGATAGCAACCACCAATTGGAATATTTAAGCCTTTAATACTATGCAGACTACCCTCCTTCCTGAAGTTTCTGCTCTCTCTATTGACCCTGCCAAAGGCCTGTAACCGCTAATACTAGAGATGTCATCAACCTCTCAACCCCCTTTTCACCTGGGGCTGCCCAAGTTAGACCTGCGGTTGCCCACACAATAACTTTTAGTATGTTTGTGGTGGCCTTTGGTATGTTTTTTAGAGTTTACTTCCCTCGTATTTCATCTAAATTCTCAATTTATAGAGTCATACAAATTGCTGTGCCCCCAGAATTCTGAGTGCTGTCATGGTTCATTGAGAATTCAAGTATGCAGCCCAGTTAACTTTTCTTAGCTGATTTACTGACAGGGTGGGCCAAAATGGGTGTGGAAAGTAGGCTCTCCGTTACTGCTTTAAAAGCTGCCTTTATTCCTCCCACTGGGTGAAGGGAACTCTTTCCTGAGAGGTGGGTCAAGAGAGCAGCAGTTGAGGAGAGATCTATGGTGAAATGACAGAGGAAATTGACCATGCTGAGAAAACTGCAAACACCAGTTTTTTCCACATGAGGAGCCCAGTCCTGGATAGATGTTAGTTTGTCAGGACAGATAGTCACGCCTTCCTTGAAGATGGCATTTCCCAAGAATGAAACAGAGTCCTTGTAGAAATCTCTCTTGGAGGACTTCAGCTTCAGGTTGGCTTTGACGATCACCTGGAACATACATCTAATGTTCATGATAAGGTTCCCAGATTTCAGAGAACACAAGGATGTCTTCATATACACAAGGCAGCACTTCACCCCAAGTTTTCCCAACATGTGATTAATATTGCATTAAAATTATGAAGGTGCATTACATAGTATGAATGGCATCACTTTGTATCTAAAGACTCCCAGGTTGCACTTAATGGCTATGAACTTCTGATGCTTTGACAGAACTGGGATATGATAGAAGCATTGACAAGGTCCATCTTTGAGAAAGTTTCCTTTGGAAAGCATAGGTGAGATGTCCTCCATGAGTGGCATAGGGTAAGGATCCAGCTCAGTGACTTCATTGAGTCACCTGAAATTCACACAAGGGCGAAGATCTCCATTAGCCTTTGGGACCAGGAACAGAGGAAAGATTACCAAATACTTAGAGGGCTGGATGATGTCCAGTTCAAGCATGTCCCAAACCTATGCGCCCAGAGAGTCTTTAACCTTTTAGTTTAGGGAGTATATGGGATAACTTTAGGGAAGTTCAGCACCTACTTTAAATTTGAAGGAGAAAACAAAAGGACTGGATGCAGAGGAAACAAGGTGGGTAGCGAGGATTTGACAGATTTGTATTCATTGGAACTCCAGCGGGGGGTCTGGGATTGATGGAAACTTGGCGATTACCCCAAGGAAGGGGCCCTCATTAGGTTCAGAGCAGAAGTCCAGTAGAGTGGATAGTTTCCCTTCATGATGTAGAGTAAACAGACCACTTCCATCTTAAAATAGGTGTAGTACTTGAGCCACAGCTTTACACCTTAGAATGATGAAGCAGGGCAGATTTTCCAAGGGACAGAATCACTCCCCATACCTATGATGAGCTTGAAAGAGGGCCACTGGTCATTGGAATACTCAAATGCGCAAGGTCTTTGAAATGTCAGCAAGAGTGACATTCCCATTAGAGATGATTGGCAGGTTTAGTCATTTAACCAAGGCAGGATCAATGAAGTTGTTTTAGTTCCAGTGTCAACTAGAGCATTAATTGCTTCTATTGTGACCTTGCCCTTATAGTTCTTGTACTTGGTGGTTCTTGTGAGTTTGCCAAGCTCTTTTGTTCCTGAAACTTTTACCCGAAATTTTCCTTAGTAATATTATAATGGAAACTCAATATATCTAATCGTATCAAGGTCAATAAAAACTATCAGGCTTATGCTGGTAAGGTGATAGAAAATTCGATCACTCAGTAATTGAAAAGATCAGATAATCTAAAATTACTTTGAAACCTATAAATATTCGTTCCTTTCAGTAATAAAAAGTAGGTTGGAATATAACCTTAAACTAGTTATCTTTCACAGTTTTTGAGAAACTCATAAAGTAAATTTGAGACTTACCAGTCTAGTTCTGAGGTGCAATTCAAAACCTCAAAAAGTGGTGCTCATACAGGGGCTCTCTGAAATATTCTCATGTGAAAACGTCTCTCACCAAAATGGATTTCTCTTTTTCACCTGAAGAGGCTCAAGACCATGAGCAAGGCAGTATTTTACGATGGGTCCATTCCACTAGAACTGAAATCCTCGGGGTACCATCCATGTTGGAATTCTGGGCAAACTTAGAATTTTATGGTCCTAATTTAAAGTTTATTACAAACTTTCGAATACAGCCTGAGGTTTTAAGAGACATCATCAATCAGATTCTTGAGGGGTTCTAATTCATGTATCTTATATCAATCTCAAACTAATGCTGTACCCTCTACGTTGAGGGATTTATATTAGTCTTCTCAAATGCCAGGGATTGGTACCGAGAAATATTTACACCAACTTGTACACCCTACTTTATACTACTTATTACCAGTAGTAGGAATTCATCATCAAAATATCCTTAATTTATTAGAAGGACTCCAGGCCTTGAATAATTAAGCTTGTTAAGTTCTTCAAGCCTGCTTCTGAGTTCAGTAAAGATAATCATGATGACATTATTAGTAATCAGACTTTTTAATGAAGTACTTCAACAACTTGTTCAGCTTGATAATGGAATATTCGGTTTTGTTGATTCACAGTTAATGAAGCGAGTCCAGGAAATTCAGGGGGAAATGGAGAGATGCTATTTCCCAACTCTCTGAGTGTATATAATTGATGGAAGTAGAAATTAAAAATCACCTCTTCCAATTGGTGCAATTGTACTTGGGAATTCAATTTTTAATTTAACTAAGTAGAAAAACCTCAGGAACTATGGGTCCTCGTGGGGTACAAGGCCCTCCTGTGGTTGAAGGACCTTGTGGGCCACCTGGGGGTGAAGGCCACGCGGACCTCCTGGCGCTGATGGATCTCGTGGACCCCCAGGTGTTAAAGGCCCGTGGACCACCTGGTGCTGATAGGCATTCAGGATCCCTTCAGCAAGTTGACTTACTCTTGAGCATAATTGACCACTTGCATGAGCAATTTCATAAAGTTGCCAAGGAGTGTAATTTAACTCCTGATGAGATACCTATTGACCCCCTGTTGTCACTTCAGTCCTTATCTAATGAATTGAATAATCTGGGTAAATTGGCAAAGGATACTGACATCCTGTTACAAGATTTCAAATCTAAAGGGAGATGCTTCAAGTGAAGATTGAAACTTTGGAACTAAAGTAAAATGCACAGAAGGAGAAAATTTATGAGTTGTCTTGCAGATTGGATGAAAAAATGGGGCATGCTGATCTAAATCATCAGATTTATGAAATTTGTACCAAGGCAGCTGGTTCCTATACTCAATATTTTTCCCAAGTTTTCAGACTCTAACTATTATGTTTCCACTAATCAGAACAACTTATAGTGCATGTTTTAATTTCTAATGCTCTAATGGGGTCTGTTCTATATTTAAAGATAAGTACTCTCCTGGGGAAGGCAGTATTATCTCCTTCCTCTATTTATATGAGAAGGCTCTGAGTGAGGCCACAGATTATCAAAAGATGAATTACTACCTAATTGTCTTAGCAAATTGACCCAAGATATCATGGTACCCCACTTTATGACTTGTTCTACTTGGTGCCAGGTTAAGGAAGCATTGATCAAATAATTTGGGAATGAGCAAACCTTATCCTCTCAGAAACAGGATTTATGGGCATACAGCCCTACCAAAATGAATCTATCAAAGACTTTGCTCATTGGTTTTATCAAGAAGCTCAGACTTTGATAGCATGTGGCCAGTTAAATTTGGACGATGCTACAACTGATGTTATGCTCTCTTTTACTTCTATGCATCAGATGTAAATCTACCTTATTAGCATAAAAAAAATCTTCAAAGTATTTTAGGCATAAAGGAAGCCTTGTTGGAATTGCCTCCTCAATTTCTGAAAAACCCTAAGTCTATGACTCTCCAAGACCCAATCGTCCTAAATTTTACGCTGTGCCTGAGAATGCTAGAGCTATTTAGTGTAATTATTGTTACCAATATTTCCATACTGAAGACTGTTGTTATAAAAAGGAAGCTGATGAAAAGAAGAAAAAACAAAATTAATAAGTTTTTCCATTTTGATAATGATATGAGTATGTAGCAGGAACATCAAAGCTCTGTAGAATATAACAAAGATGAACAATTTATTCTATTCCTTGTCCTCCTTGTTAGTTTTACCCTCTCAGTTTGGAAGTACAATCACCTATATTGACTTTTGAGTGAATCAAATTAATGCTAAAGCTATTTTTGACACTGGATCTCTGGTAAATGTATTCTCATCAAAATTTATTGAGCGGATAAAGTTATTGCTTGATATTTCACATTATGAGGAATAAGGCACTGCAGGACCTCAGAGTACTTGATCAATTGGAGCTTTTCGTCACTACCATCAAAAATTAGGAAGTTAACTTTTACAGAGCCTGCAATCGTCCTTGATAACTTGAGCTATGACCTTCTCTTGAGGACTCGATTTTTGTGGGAATTTGAGGGAATTAAAAATTACCCCAACTCTTCTCTATCCCTTTTGGGGTATAGAGTTCCATTGCTTTTATCTGAACATGCTCATACTAAACATTAGTTATGTCTGCTAGAGGGATCAAAGAGGTCTTATTCCATTCAGTACCATGTTGAAGGCCCTTGAGTTAAATTACCCCCTATGATGTCTGACATAGAAAGAGGGATGCCTATCTATTCATCTGATAATGTGATTATTCCGCCAAAATCTCAAGTTATTGTCAATACCTTTTTGCATTTTTCTATTCCCAAGTGCCATCTATTACAAGTCCAAGGCATTTAAACCCTTCTGATAAAGAGATCTTGCCTTTTCCTGGGGTATTGGATTATGCATGTTTTGGAGCATTACCCGTTTTATTGGCAAACCTTACTAATGATCCAAAAACGGTAGATCAAAAAATTTAATCGCTTATTTCAAATTATTACACCTATCTCAAATTTATAATATTAAAACTTTTGGAAGCTTACAAGACTTTAGTTGGAAGCCAGTCAGGAGATCTTACTGTGGGACCTGCAATAGGGAAGCACCTTACTAAAGAATAGGAGAAACAAGTACTATAATTATTGGAAGAATACTCTGACATATTTGCCAAGCATACTTAAGATTTTGGTAAAATGAAGGAGTAATACACACCGTTGACACTGGAGATCACCCTCTTATTTGCGCCAAACCCTATCATAAGTCAAAAGTAGAGGAATCCCAGGTTACCAAAGAGTTACATCAACTATTGGAGGATGGATTACTGAAACCCTCCAACAGCCCTTGGGCCTCCCTATTGTTACTGGTTAAGAAAAAGGATGGCTCACATTGGGTGGTTATGGATTATCATAGTTTAAACGCCACTACTCATCTAGATAGTTACCCTTTGCCAAAGATCAATGATTCCCTCCATTTGTTAGCTGGCTCAACCTATTTTTCAGCAATGGACTTAGCCAGCGGATACTGTAAAATTGAATTAGCCTCAGAAGACCAAGCTAAATGTGCCCTAATATCTAATGAGGGCTTATTTGAACCAACCTGTATGCCGTAAGGGTTGAGCAATGCCCCAGCAACCTTTCAAAGGGCCATGGATGGTATTTTACGAGATTTAAAGCTGACCTGTGTTTGGGCTATCTGGATGATATCAACACGTTTTTGAAAGCATTTACTGGCATTTGGATTATTTAAGAAAAGTTTTTAGATGAATTTTGAATTCTTCATTAAAGCTCAAACCCTCCAAATGTTCCTTTTTCAGAATGAAATGAAGTTCTTAGGTCACCAGGTATCAGCTAGAAGTATTCAACCACTTTGGAAAAAAATTTAAGCTAGTCAATGAATGACACCTCCAACCTCCTTGCGGGACATACAAGTCTTCCTTGGTATGGTTGGGTATTATTGTCAATTTATACCCAAGTTTGCTAATATAGGCGAAACCCTTATTCCATTTATTAAAAAAATGTGTGCCATTTGAGTGGAGCTCAGCTCAGAAACAGTCTTTTAATTCTATCTGAACTGCCTTAACTACGGCACCTGTTTTAATTCATCTTTAATTTGATAAGCCTTTTTACTGCATATTGATGCAAGTAATGTCACTATTGGGGATATTATATCCCAGTGTGACAAAGAGCAGATCAATCATCCCATCACGTTTTACAGTAAAAACTTATCCAAAGCTGAGCATAATTACATTGTAACTGAGCGGAAGTGTTTAGCTGAAATTTTAGCAATTAAGCACTTCTGTCCCTTTCTATATGGTAACCATTTACTGTTATTACTGACCATTCTTCTTTATAATGGTTACAAAATATGAAGGATCCTGATGGGAGGCTATCCCGTTGGGCCCTAATACTGCAATATAATAATTTTTCAATTATTCATAGCTCAGGTAAACATCATCAAAATGCTGATGGCTTGTCCTGATTGCCTATACTGGCCTTGGATTTGGGAAAAGAGGAACAACTATATAATCTTATTGGGCGGCCTGAATTGTGGGATCAAGAATCTGAAGTAGATCGAGCCTTCCTAAAAACTATTACTAAAGATACCATGATTCAGGAGGGAGCTTTGTTAAAGAAGGTCAAATCCAAGTGGTTGACCTTTCTGCACCCAAATTCAAGGTACATGCTATCATGAAAGGACATGGGCAAGTAGTTCATAGTGTTTTAAAGAAAAACCAAGAGTGGTTAGAAACCTGATACTATTAATATAATATGACTCAAACCATCCAAGAAACCCTTAACTTGTGTCTAATCTGTAAAAGTCATGGCGCAACCAACCCCACTTATCAGCATCAAGTAGTTCCACCGACTAAGGCATTCAAATTGGTAAATATTGATGTTTTAGAACCTTTTCCTCAAGGGTTGCATGGACACCAATACATCATCATGGCTGTTGACCATTTAACTAAATGGATTGAGGCCATAACCATTGCCACCCCCTCTGCTAAGACAACTGCGTTATTCCTTTACCAGCACATCATCACTCAGCATGGGTGTCCCTAGGTCCTTATGTCAGACAATGGGACTAATTTTACTTCTCAACTCCTACAGGAACTATCCAAATTATTCAATACTTCCCAACGGTTTGTTGTTCCTTACATTCCATCAACAAATGGGGCCATCAAACAAGTTAATGGAACTTTAGTCTCTATTTAAGAAAAATGGCCTCAACAGAACCATCTTGGTGGAACTTATATTTACCTAGTGCTTTTTTTGAATATTGAATAAGTTGTCATCAAATTATCAAGATCTCGCCCTTCAGATGTATTTATGAGCGAGATCCTTAAGTTCCTACAAGTGTTCAGGCAATACTTGAAGAAGGTATATGAGAAAACTCTTATTTATTTATGAGAAATCTGGCTGATGAGATTATTTGCCTTCAAGCTCAAGCCATAAAATACATTGAAATAACCACCAAAAAGGAGACCCAAAGAAGTAACCAACATAGACCTGCCTTACCTGAATATCAAATTGGAGATTATGTTATGTATTATCACTCCCAACCTAGTGGGAGAACTGAGAAATTAGGATCTAACTGGTATGGTCCTTATCAAGTTATATTCTTATAAGGGATTAGAATATTTGAATGTCCATGTTGATATGGGTAAAGTTGTAAACCGTATCCACCATATATTTTTAAAAAATCGCTCTCCTCCAAAATTGAATCTTAAGGGGTAAGTGTCAGTATTTCTCTGAACTCTTTCATTCATTAAAATTTTACCCCAAATATTCCACCAGAAATATTGGAAGGGGAACTTAATATATCTAATAGGTTTAGGTTGATAAGAAAGATCATGTTTATCCCAATCAGGTGATAGAAGATTAAATCGCTCAGCAATTGAAAAGATCAGATAAACCCCAAAGTATTTTTAAAACCTATAGATATTAAATCCTTAAATGATAAAAAGTGGGTCAAAAAATAATCTTATACTAGTTATCTTTCACAATTTATTGAGAATCCATAGAGTAACTTCAAGACTTACCAGTATAGTCCTGAGGTGCAATTAAAAAACCTCAAAGAATGGTGAATGGGATAGCAAAGTAAGATGAAGAGTTTGGCCCATTTTTATTTCAAGCTCATAAGACATGATGAGGTAGAGTGAGATTGAAGGGTTTCTCTGCCTCTTCATTACATATCACAGGGGCTTCTCTAAGGGGACTGGCTGCCTCTGGTGCAGGGATGGAGTACCACAGCTGGGCATGTTCTCACTGGGAGCTGAGGAGCTTTGGTTGCTAAGGCAAGACCATGAAGATGGGACCTCTCTTGTGAGCACCAAAGACAGTTGATGTTTCAACTGGCTAGCTAAGGATATTTTCTCCTCCAAGGTAGGAGTTAGATAGGTGCCATGGTGGCTTTTAGTAAACCAATGCCAATTTTTGATGGAACATACGTGGGAGCTTCAGGAGATGATCCCAGGAAGACAGGGCTAAGGTACACAAGTGTTGGGATATTTTGCCCATATTCCCAGCCTGCTAGATTACCTGGTGTCACTAAGGGAAAATTCCCTAAAGCAAAGTGAATCAGAAATTGGTTGGCCCAAATTTTGGAGGAACTACGTTTGGGGGATTTTGGGATATTTGTCTGGTCGTATCCATCAGGGATTGATCCAGATGAATACCTAATATCTCGTCAGGTGGAGCAGCTGACGAAATAGGGGCATTTGATAGTGGTTAACTATCAGGTGTACCAATTGGGATTGGTCGGGTTTCATCACCAACTGATTGGGAATGTATGATGAGTTGCAAGGCGAGTGATGCCACCTGCAACTAGCAAAATGATTGGTAGGTGAAGTGACCTGCCATAATGGGTAAAAAGTCCCATTACCTAAGCAGGTAGCTAGCCAATTATGGTTGGATTGCTTGAATTGAGAGAGGAAAACGTTAGGGACACATTTCTGACTCTTTCCATTTGAGGTCTCGAGGATGTCCAACGTCAGAATCCTAGCCAGGATGGGGAAGACCATCGCTGCTGAGATGAGGAAGGGTGATTCAATGACAATGGCTGCTGTTTCATCAAATAGGTGTCAACCAAGGGTTAGACATCCGAATCCCCTATAAATTCCCTAGGATTCACTATAGTAGAAAACACACATTAACACATACACTTATACATATTACTACTTTATAACATTAATAGTTTTATTGTATATCGGTAATAGTTAGACTATTAGTATCTAGCGTGAAGATTCCATCTTAAGGATATTATTGCAGAAGGCAATAATTGGTAGACTATTAGAAGAAGAGTAGAGATCCGAGCGGGGACCTAGAGATGAAGGGAACCACAACTAAGGGATTGCTGCTGACTGTGTGTTGGGCTGAAGGAAACTGTCATCAGAGGATCTTGACAAAGATTGAGTGGACAGTAATATTGGGAACAAATCCCTACGAGTACGACTATCAAGTATTTAATTGGAAATACTGGCCAAAGCATTGGGCCTGGAAATAGTTCTAACTTAACTATGGATAATAGTCATCATACTATCATTGGATTACATATTCTTACAACGCGAGGTGCACAAGGAAACTGAACCTGTGCAGTAAAAAGGTTACTGGGTTGACAACCAATAATCAACTCTGTAGTAAATTTTTACAACAAGTGTGCAGCATATTCTGTCACCAATAAGTTGCCCTGTAGTAAGGAAAGAAGATCAGACCAGGCTGCATCAAGGGACTCCTAAGGTGTGGCTACAAGATGTACCAAGTCAATGTATTCCTCCAGGAGGAGGGTAGACCAGACTGGCATGCAAGAAGATTCATCATTCAGGTAAACAGTGTAGTGGGTGAGATGGAGATGAGCGCATCTACCTTCTCATGAAAGGGCTGTGATACCTTAAAGCCTGGTGGAATCATGTGCAAAGTTAAAGCTGTTCCAAGGTGTTGCAAATATGGCCAGCCTCTGAGGGGTACATATTGGAATAGGACGGACTCTGTAGGAATCCAGCTTAGAGGTGCTCTCTGGTGCTTACGCCGCTGTATCCCACAAAAGTTTTTAATAAAATTAATAAAAATTCACTAATAAAAACTTGGGTTTTTATGGGTTTTTATTAGTAAGTGGGGTAATGTGAAAAGAAATCCCCTCAATATCTGCCCAATACATATTTAAACTGATTTTGAGGGTTGGGGAATTTGAGGATAGTTTTGGAATAGCTTCGATATATTACAAATTAGGAAATATGTTAAACTCTCCTATCAGATCATGGGAGATGTGAATTAGGTTTTTGGGAAACAATAATTGGTGTTTTAAGGCAGAATGTACCCATGCGGTAAGGTTTTTATGAACTTCAATCAGTTACGCTAGGTAAATTACTTCTACCCTGGGGGACCTCTGCCACGTCTATAAAAGGGGTTGACCTCCGCATAGATGTTTGGAAGGATCTGGTGGTGGTTGAGGAAGTACCTGCCGATGGTTGCCCCAAGGTCTGTCATGTGGTCAGGGAAATTTAACCATTCAAGTTAGCATTAATTGCCTGAGCAGGTTTCATAATGGGGTTACCCTGATTAATGGGGTTTCACCATGAATTGTCCAAGGTCTTTTGGCCAATATCCTCAACATTCTCATTAAAATCAGTCTCAATAGCATCATAAAAATCACAAATGGCTGACATTTCCCTTTTTCAGCTGAACTCAATCTAAAACATTCTTAATTTTCAGCTGCAAAAGCAAATGTCTGACAGACTCCCTGCAGAGGCTGATAGTGTGAGAGTGGGCAAACTGTGATTGCAAAGCAGCGCCAAACCTTCAGGAACACAAAAAGGAAGAAGAACAGGACCATCACCACAGTGGCAGTGTTTATGTACCATATGGGAAGGCTTGCAGCTTCAGGGTTTTAGCACATTCATTAAGATGGAGAAAAATTTGAAAGTGTTTTTAATGTTATGTTTGGCTTTCATGAGGTGCAAGGCGATACTTTTGGGAAGAGATGCCCATACACATGCCCAAGTTAAGTAGTACCAATCATTAAATATTGGCGTGACTGAACAAAACTTTCTTGGCAATAGAGGATGTTGGTAGCCAGACAAACCATAAAGAGCAGGAGAAATGACAGTTGCATGGGATCCTGGTGGAGACCAGATTCAGCATTTTTGGAGGTTGTACAGTTAGGTTTATAACAGAAGAGGAAACCCCAGGGTATGCCAAAGATAATTGCAAACAATTGATCTTTTTAGTGAGGTAAATTTTTAAAAAAACTGAGGTATGAAAGGGACAGAAATTTCTTTATAAATCTCTTTGTCACATGGTCTGAGGTCCAGGTTGGTTTCTTCTGATGAAAACTTTAAAAAAGTTGTCAGATCCTTAAGTATAATGTTTGACGTGTGGTTTCTGTTCTCAAGTTTGTTGGCAATCAATGTCAGCTATTTTTATTTATGTCTTTGCATTTTAGGGTTAATTACTGAACTGTTTTGTTTTTATGAAAAACTAGATCAATGATCAATCTAGGCTAAGAAAGAATCATGAAAAAGTGTATATTTCACAGTCAATTTTCAGAGTTTGGCATCACTTGCTTCATGGTTTTTTTTAAAGGATTTGCTACTCTTTTTAAAACCTTTGTTTTTTTCACTAGTTGAGGTTGTTAGTTATCCAATGAATATGATTCTGATACAGATGTGATGGTTAAACTTATTGCTAAATTTAGTCTGATGAGCTGATAATCAAAGGTTGGGCTTGATTGCTGTTGGGTACAAACCCAATTTTTTGGATAATGGGTGACTTGGATTGCACCCCATTATCTTCGTAAGCCTGGTACAGTCATTTTTATTCTGTGGGGATTAAAGTGATGATTCAATTACCTATTGAGAGGGTCCCCTCAGGTTTATTATAGTGCCTAGTCCTAGTCGTTTGGGCACTGGCCCAGACTTGTATTATTCTTGGGTCCTGCTGGCTGATGCTTTAATGGCTTTACCTAGGTCAACCTTAGGGGCAGGGGACGCCAATTCCGCCATGGCTTTGTCAGTATCTTGTCCTATTTGATCTTGTTTAACACTTGCCAGGTTTTGTTTACCAAAAATTTTATTTAAAAAAATTTTCACATTAGTTGCAGGATGGTTGGCTGAATTAATAACTACTTGGGTTTTGAAACCAATGATTTTGGGAATTAGAGTTGGTGGACATTCTTCTGCTGCTCTATTATATATATGACAGAGTAGTACAAGTTGTATATAAAACCAGTTATGGTGGGTCATCCATTTTTAATGAGTTAGCCTCTACCAGGTGGTGTCCCTACTATAAAAGTATGCTTGTGAAGTTGCAGTTTTACTGCTCTATAGGCGTGGTAGGCCATTAACTAATAATGGCTCTTTATAAACCTTTTTATTTAAAATGTTTTTCTCCACTCACTCTGTATCTTTCTGTCTGTGTCATGGCTCCATAACATAAGTGAGGGCACGGATTGCAAGGATAAAGCTGTACATCAGGAGGCCAAAAAAGTTGAGTTGGCAGGCCTCCCTGACCTTAAACGTACCCGGACCAACACTGGGTACAGGCAAATTATGCCCAGGTTGGTCCTGGGAATGTGTATGATGCTCAGCCTGGCATTACAGCCAGTGTGTCAAAATGCACCAGCTAATTCATAATCCTGACAGTTTGTTATGGTTGCTCAAAAAACAGGGCTTCAAAACCCATTATATTTTTGTATTACCAAATTAGGTCAAGTCCAGTTATAATCCATAATTTGAGTTTGGTCAATTTTGAGTTTCTGGCTCTGGCCAATGGTTGTGTGCACCTATTGGCTCACTTAGGCTTAGCATCACTTCTTCCAATTGATGAATTGCCCACATTGCTTAAGTATATTTCCATGAGACCAACTTTACTCATTGGTTGACTTCTTAATAATAAATTTCCTGTCAGGAAGTTGATATGATTGGATGATATGCTACCCATACCAGCGGATCAGAGGGGGAATTGAGATGAGTCTCAAGATTTATGGAAAAGGTATACAAATTATAATTGATCAAAATGATGACCATTTAGCAAATTGAAGGGAATTACACCAAGATTCAATATAAATGAGGGCTTTTAGAAAAGGGAAGACGAATAGAAGACTACCAAGCCAAGGATGCATCCGTCTTGGGGAACCAAGATATAAAGAGTCACATGGAGGATTGAAGAAGAGGTCTTTTCTAGTAATTCGGTGTTTGCAGATAAGTCTGCGATTTATATTAATAATAAAGGTCAAAATAAGGGGCGATAGCTCCATATATAGTTTATTGAGTTTCATCAAAGTTGGCAGTATGCATAATGTCCAATTTGGTTGCTCAGTGGCTAATACCCTGTGCAAACCAACTTGGGGAATTAAGCCTATACGCCAAGAATCAACTGTGGTGCTCACTACAGGGGGCCACTGGTCAACTGTAGTTCTTTGATTATAGGATATGATGACAAGCCTTCATTCATTCCAACAAAATTTGATTGGATTCCACGCGCATTATGCTAAAGAAGCATGGGAGGCACCTAACAACAAACTGGTATTATTTACTATAACTGAATCAGGGGATAATGAAATTATGATCAATCTGCAATTAGAAAACTGCCCTGAGCTGATGACTGACCAACAAGGATGCTCCACGAATGTGACTCCTCAGCAGCTACAGGATATTATGGAGTGGCTGTTGTTCAGGTATCAACTATACAAAGATGAGGCTTGGGAATACTCCCTGAGTTTGTTTTATAACCAACGAAACCAAGAAAATCGCTACGCCTGTACATGTCTTATCTGGATGTGACTACAATGGGGTTGGCTCGCCGCCTTGGTACCCATGGAGTTGAGAAGTATATAGTTGCTTATATGCAACTGTAAATTTGCCATCTACTGCATGTGCTGGCTCACCACAATATAGAAATCAGAGATGTAAATTGGTTTGCTCAAGCACAGAAAAATGATACTCACCTCCTGCTCAACTGCCTCGTTCATTTTTGGAGGTACAAGGGGCGCTGGTACAGATGGACTGTCATTTTGGGGATGTCCACTGTCGATTGGACATTTTGGTACCACAGTTAAATTTAGAATTACCTCTGGTAATAGGAGAACTGTTGATTCAGCATGGCCTATCTGCAGAGTGGATTCAGGATGTAACAACGTTGGGGTATAATACTGAGCGCTTTATGATGGATCTAGCCAAATGGGTGGAAGCTCTCAAAGCTGTGATTGCTCATCTTAATGAAAAAATGACACTGATGGAACAGCAAGTGGCAGATCAAGTCAGTTCCTTGTCAGCTGAATTAACCCAACTTTTTATCAAATGGAGTAACCAGCAAATGACTGATAACGTGCTTATCCTTTGGTCAATATCTCCTGAATATCTCCAGCTAATCCTTCAGGTTACACAACTGGAAGTTGTTAGCCAGGCTGAGCGCCATCGAGCCTTCCCTCTTCCAATTGGTGAGACAAGAGAGTATGCGGACATGCAAGGGCACCTTGATACCCTTCAATGGGCCAACAAGGAATTGGTATGGGAACAAGCCTCCCTCCTTAACCAAATAAACAATGCTAATTAACAAGCGGATAACGCTAGCTGGCAGCATGAACACATGAAAAACATAATTATAGATGTCCTCTTGTGACTACAAGCCATGGAGCAGAAACTGAGCGTTGAGCAAGAATTCCATTGGGAGTTGCAACATCAGTATGAAACACTGCAACAGGATTATAGAATGGATGGTGTAGTTGCTATTTGGGTAAAGCGGAGCAGTTGGTCAACAAACATTTCATGGAGCACGCTGGAGCTGGGGGAAGTGGTGCAGTTAGTGGTAATTTGGGGAAGAATACTATGGATCAGCAAATGATATCCCTCAGGTGTTGCGATGGACCCCCCATGTGACACTATTTCTTCCAAGTCCTTTTTGACAGATTCAAGTCCATCCATCTGGCTGTATAATAATGCACAAAGGGGTGGTTCCTGTAGTTGCTCCGGAACCAATTCACCTGCTCCTTGCATCAGGAACCTGGAGCAAGGCGAAGTTGTTAAAATCAAAAAAGTTACCTCCTTTCAGTTGTGATGGGAATCTACATGGTTACTTTTAGTGTTTAAAATTTGCCGTGGAAGGGGATTCTGATTGATGGAAAGTGAAGCTGTTGCTGTCTGCTCTAGATGTGGAAAGTGCTGATCAAGTTATCTGCTATCTTCAAAATAGCTTGGTATCCTACAAAGAAGTTAAAGAAATTGTTCTCCAGATGTTTGGGGGCGCTACCAATATGGCCCAATGGAAAGCTGACTTTATGACTATACAGTTTCACCGAAATGAGACCTATTAGAATTGCTGAACGTTTATTGGCTGAAGCACATGTACTACTTGGAGCTGATATTTTATCTGTTGAGGATGTCAGTATAGTGATGATGGCAGCCGTCAAACCATATTGGGAACTATATAACGTTATGTCTTGTGTTTTGGATGGAGATGCCAGACTTATCCAAATGGTGAACACCTTATGTTGACTCTCCATTGTAACGCACTGGCTCCTTCCAATGAGCCACAAATGAGTTAGGCAACAGAATCCATGTTACAGACCATAGGGCTGACAGGGCTCCTGATACTACTCTCCTTGTGCGCGCGCTACAAGATTGGACAAGCACCCCTGGAAGACAGTTGCAAATATACTTAACCCCAGCAACATGCCTTGACTCCAAGACAAGGTATAAAGGAGGCAATAGCTCTCCCAAGCTCACTCTCAAAGTCCAATTCTTGTTGATTCAAGCCAAACATGGCTGCAGTTAGGCAATATTTTTAAAATAAACTCAAAGTATAAATATATGAATTTTAAGTTCTTTTATTTAATATTGGGCCAGGTTGATAGAAAACAGAACTGAGAAGCCTCCAGCTCCCAGTTCCTTCCCTATATACACATGCTAAAAGCTAATATAAAATATAACACAAGCTTATGGTGCTAATCTGACTGATGCTTGGTGTAAACCTTACAGCAGGATCGCGGAATCCTCACTCAATGGTTCTGTGCCAGTTCCGATCCTCAACAGTTCCGCGCCAGTTCCATTTCGAATCCCAAACAAACCGCGAAACTTCCAAGCACCCGTTCCATTCCATTCTTGATTCAAATCCAAATCGAATCTCAAAACTACCCATGTTACTCGATTCCCATTTTTCCTCGACTTGGACGCCCATCTTGCTCCTTGGCCTCCTTCAAGCTCCTGCCCCTTAGGCGTCCTTGCCAGGACCAACGCCCCCTCCTCCTCCATACATCCAGACACAGCCTGCCCTGTCTTACCAAAGATCAGGGCAATGTGATGCTGAGGATAGACCTCAACTGTCACATCACCCCCCTAGACAGGAAGAACTCTTGGATTTTCTCAGGACATCGGGCACAATCCCTAGCTGACTGCCATGTGGACTCCTCAATAGGATGACCCACCCAACGTACCAAGAATGAACGACGTCCTCTCACCACTTTGGTGTCGAGAATCTCCTCAACTTCATACTCTTCAGCTCCTCCTCCAGCTGGGAATAAAGGAGAAGGACTTTCAGGTGGCTGGCCAAAGAATGGCTTGAGCTGCGATACATGCAACACCGGATGAGCTCTTGACCCTTCTGGGAGCTTCAGCTCAAATGCCACCTCGTTCA
Source organism: Massospora cicadina (assembly GCA_022478985.1). NCBI lineage: Eukaryota > Fungi > Entomophthoromycota > Entomophthoromycetes > Entomophthorales > Entomophthoraceae > Massospora > Massospora cicadina. Next base: position 20,272 of record JAKSZP010010738.1, on the reverse strand, counting down.
CCGCCCTCACTACCTGATATGGGCCCAACGCCACCGGCCCCAATTTCCTGCTCCTTACAGGCAAGGCGTAGTTCTGAGCATTCACCAAGACCCAATCACCTCTCTTGAAAGCTCTACCTTCAGATCTATGCCAGTCTGCCTTCCTCTTCTGAGCCGCGACTGCCACCACCAAATTCTTCTTCAGGAGCTCCAGGGTGTCCCAGGTATCTCGCGACAGTTCATCTGCCGCTGGATTCCGCCCTTGCTCCCTGGGCCCCATACCCTCTGGGTGTTGGCCGTGATTTGCGAAAAATGGGGTCATACCCGTGGATGAATGCTTATGATTGTTATAAGCAAATTGAGCCAGCTTCACCCAATATACCCAGTCATCCTGCCGCCCTGAGACATAGCACCTCAAATACTGCTCCAATATCTGATTTACTCTCTCAGTTTGGCCATCTGACTGAGGATGGTATGCTGACGAATGGCAAGCCTTGATCTTTAGATTTCCCAACATGTGGAGCCAAAATTTAGATGTAAATTGTGGACCCCGATCTGACACAATCTCTTCAGGCACCCCATGTCTGGAGAAAATCTCATTTACAAAAATCTGTCCTGCCACTTTTGCAGAAATGGTTGACTGACAAGGGAAAAACTCTGCATATTTAGTCAGGCGATCCACCACCACCATCAAGGCATCCATCCCCTGTGACTTGGGCAGTCCTGTGATGAAATCCACACTCACTGAGGACCATGGCCTAGAAGGAATTTGAAGCAGCTTCAATTTCCCCCCCCCGTGCCACCCGTTGGGCCTTCGCCCTGGCACAAACCACACAATGCGAAACATACTTCCGCACCGCCTCACCCACACCTCTCCACGAATAGTGACGGCGAACAAGATCTAACGTCTTCTCTTGACCGGGATGACCTGCCAGAGGATGGTCGTGATTAGCTGCCATTACCTCTTGTTGCAGACTCTTCACCAGGACCCAAATCCTTCCCTCATGGCATATGATACCACCCCAAAACTGAGAATCCCGCATGCCCCCTGCTTGCCCCACCTTCTCCTGTCTCTTCTCTTATCCGTTGGCCCAGCTCACATCTTTGCTGCGCAGTCCGTATTCTTCCTGCCATTCCTTCTCTCCAGCCCTGGATCATTGCAAACAAGTTCTGTGGCAACATCGTGGCTGTGTTGAACTTCCTCAACTCCTCATCAGAAAACACCAGTCCAGAATCACGGCTCAATAAATCTGGCAAGATATTTTGTTTTCCCGGCTTGTATTCAATCCGCAGGTCATATTGAACCAACTCTAAGTGCCACTGGGCCTGCCTCTGGTTCATCAGGCGTGGGGAATTATAGTATTCTAAGGCTCTATGGTCCATTTGGATGACAACTGGGTGCCTGGCATACAATAGGTGATGTTGCCACTCCCCTAAGGCTGCAACTATTGCCAAAAGTTCCTTATCATAAACTGGATAGTTGGTTTCGGCTGGTGCCATCTTCTGACTGAAATAACAAACAGTATGTTCAACCCCATCTTTACCCTCCTGCAACAACACGGCTCCAAGTGCAAAATTTGACGCGTCAGTCTCTACCACAAATGGTTTGTTTGGGTCAGGGTGTGCCAGAACCGGGGCTGTCAGCAAACTCATCTTCACTTGCTGAAATGCCCTCTCCTCAGCCTCCCCCCAAACGAACGTCACGTTTCCCATCAGTCTTGTCAACGGCACAGCCCATTGGGCCAGATCCCTAGAAAACCTCCGCACGAAATTCACCACCCCCAAGAAGCTTCGCACTTCAGTCCTATTCCCAGGAGCCTTCCATTCCTGCACCGCCCGCAACTTATCAGGACAGATCGCTATCCCTTCTTGGAGGACCACGTTCCCTAGGAAGGACACCGATTCTTTATTGAACTCGCACTTGGATGGCTTCAACTTCAAGCCCGCGTTCCTAACCACCTCCAACACACTTCTCACATCCCTCACATGGTCCTGTACCGATTTGGAAAACACCAGGATGTCATCCATATAGGCAACACAACACTTACCCACTAAGTCCCCCAATACATGATCAATCATGCGCTGGAAAACTGCAGGGGCATTGCGTAGCCCAAATGGCATAACCCTGTACTCAAAGTTTCCCAGATGACATTTGAATGCCGTATACCGCTGGTGCTCAGGGCGAACAGGAATTTGATTAAAAGCGTCCACCAAATCCAATTTGGTGAACACCCCACACCTGGAGATCATGGGCAGAATGTTCTCCATGAGTGGCATTGGATAGGGGTCAGGTTCCATTACCTCATTAAGGCGTCAGAAATCAACACAAGGACGTAACTCCCCCTGACTTGGGAACCAACAGGACTGGCGAAACCACCGGCGACTTGGAAGGCGCAATCAAACCCATATCCAGCATCTTATGGACATAACCCTCCAATGCCTCTCAGGCCCGGGGATTCAACGGATAGACTGGACAGCCCTTTGGTAACTCAGAGCCTTCCTTGAACTGGAATCCAAATGCAAAATCCCCTGTAGGCGAAAAGGGCGCATCACCTTTAGGCTCAAACACCTCCGCGAAATCCTGATACTCCCTTGGCAATCCTTCCGCTGACACACTTGAGGTGATTCCACCCATGTGCTTCACCATCGAACCTTGGGACTGAAACGTCCATTCACACGTCCCCTGACCTCTAGGCGACAGCAGAACCCTCTCTCTTCATATCAAACTGTGGACGGACATGGTGCCACCATCTCATCCCCAGCACCACAGAATGTGGCAGGTGAGCTACGGCGTGAAACTCCTCCCTGAATACCTCCGGGCCTTGCCTCAACAGGACCTTGGCCTGTACTCGCCATACCGCCGTTCTTTTGGAGGTGTCTGCCAACTTCACCCATCCATCCTTCTGTAATGACAATCCATGGCTTCTTGCCCACTTCTCCTCAACATAATTTTCCCCAGCTCCGGTATCAATCAAAGCTAGAACTTCACCGCAATCCCTTCCTTCATCCCCCACAAGCACACTGATGGGCAAAATCAGATAAGGATAAGATGAAGTAAGCGGTTTATTTTGAGGTACCAGATTCACCAGTTTCTTGCGAAAATTATAAGGAGCCTTCTTATTCTGAGCCTCAGGATCCTGAGTGGTAATCTCGATGGGAATCCTTGTCTCCCGCACCTCCACCATACCCTCAGGATTCCCTTGACTCTTCTTCCCTTCCTCCACATAGCTAAACCCCTTAGAACCATATATGGGCTCAGAACCTGCCCTTCTTCCACCACTCTGTCCTCGGAATCCCCCTGGGGGTCGCACAACTTCCTGACGGGCCCGTACCAAACTCAACTGTCGTTCTACCTGCAAGGCTAAACCCACCTCTTCCTCCAACGTCGCTGCAGGTTTCACCGCCGCCATTGCCAATAATAGATCAGCTTGCAAGTTTTGGCGAAACATGCGCGGAAGCTGAGACTCAGGTGCCTTTGCTGCTCTTGCCAATGCGCGGAACATCTGGCCATACTCCTCCACTGACTTCTTCCCTTGACCACACTGCAGTAAAGCCGCCCAGGCCAAATCCTGCGTCTCATCCAGACATGCTGCACGATCAATCCAATCCAGACATTCCTCCACTGATACGGGTAACCCTGACTGCTCTTCCAAAAGTTCTCGCACCCAGTTGGACTGCTTTACTGGAAGTGCCAACAGAACCTGACTTAACTGCAAGGCAAACGAATCCTCCCCACCCGCTGCCTTTGTCAAATGTCCCTGAAACTGAACCCGGCTAAACGTCTGGTGGATCAGTTCCAAGTCTTCCAATTTCAAAACCGTGGGAATTCTTCCTTTGTCCTTCCCAGGCCCTACCACTTTCCCACCATTCCGGGACACACACTCTAAAACCCGGTATAATTCATGAAGCAAAAAGGCGGTGGAGAATATCACCATCAAGAGTGTTGCAGTATGGTTATACCACTTTGGAAACACAACTTCTTCTGGCACCTCTTTTGCTTGCCACCACAACGACAGGAAAGTAAATGAGTTCTGTTTAATGTAACGCACTGGCTCCTTCCAATGAGCCACAAATGAGTTAGGCAACAGAATCCATGTTACAGACCATAGGGCTGACAGGGCTCCTGATACTACTCTCCTTGTGCGCGCGCTACAAGATTGGACAAGCACCCCTGGAAGACAGTTGCAAATATACTTAACCCCAGCAACATGCCTTGACTCCAAGACAAGGTATAAAGGGAGGCAATAGCTCTCCCAAGCTCACTCTCAAAGTCCAATTCTTGTTGATTCAAGCCAAACATGGCTGCAGTTAGGCAATATTTTAAAATAAACTCAAAGTATAAATATATGAATTTTAAGTTCTTTTATTTAATATTGGGCCAGGTTGATAGAAAACAGAACTGAGAAGCCTCCAGCTCCCAGTTCCTTCCCTATATACACATGCTAAAAGCTAATATAAAATATAACACAAGCTTATGGTGCTAATCTGACTGATGCTTGGTGTAAACCTTACAGCAGGATCGCGGAATCCTCACTCAATGGTTCTGTGCCAGTTCTGATCCTCAACAGTTCCGCGCCAGTTCCATTTCGAATCCCAAATGAACCGCGAAACTTCCAAGCACCCGTTCCATTCCATTCTTGATTCAAATCCAAATCAAATCTCAAAACTACCCATGTTACTCGATTCCCATTTTTCCTCAACTTGGACGCCCATCTTGCTCCTTGGCCTCCTTCAAGCTCCTGCCCCTTAGGCGTCCTTGCCAGGACCAACGCCCCCTCCTCCTCCATACATCCAGACACAGCCTGCCCTGTCTTACCAAAGATCAGGGCAATGTGATGCTGAGGATAGACCTCAACTGTCACAGGATGAGCAGAAACCATATGCATAACAGATCCTGGAACAAACCAGCACAAGCAATGCAGATCATTCAATGGACGTCGCCTCTTTAGTAGGGGTTAACGTAGCCATTCTGGTGGAAAAAACTGCTAGTGAATATCCTCAGGTCATCAAGGGCATTTCCTCCTTTTTGAGTAACACAAAGCCCTTGGACGTACATGTAATAAACACTGATGGTTCTTCTTACTTGTAATGCACTTACTGCAACATTTTCATTCAAAACACAAAAATATGCGCTATCATAGACATGGGAGCCCCTGTGAACATAGTCTCTACCAGGTTGGTAGCTAAGCTTCTGTTGAAACTGGATGTGGACCATCAAGTGGTATATGGGACCTCGGGGATGCACAGCATTGTGTCAGAAGGAGAATATAATGCATTGCCTTTACGATTTGGGTCAGTTTGGGCTTCCACTCCAATGGTGGTTCTGCCAAATAACAACTATAACATGTTTATTGGCGCAGCATTTATGAGGAAATTTGGTGTTGTTATAAATATGGCGAAGAGAACTCTTAATATTTTAGGACAATAGACTCCCATATATTTTACCTCTTGTAGAATCCCAAAGGATCCATTCCATTCCACTCTAGTCAAATCAATCTAGTGTACAGCGACGGAGTGGTTCCTGTTCATTATTGACGGATGAAGTGGCAAACCAGGGCCCTCCCCAACCAGATTTATAAGTACAAAGAGATTCCTCTTTGGGCAGTGAGTGCTTTGAGCCTACCATCTGGACACCAGTGTATAGTAGGGACTGAGCTTGAGATCGATGTCCCTAAAGGGCTTTAAGGGGAAATTATGGTGCCTCACCAGAACACGCAGCTTGAACTACATGTGGCTCCAGGGCTACTGCTCCCTGGGAATGGGGTGGTGAGAGTTCTGCTAGCAAATTTATAGAAAGAAACAATAATGATCCAGAGGCACCAAGTAGTGGCTTACTTACACTTAGCTCCTATAGAGGAAGTTTACCATTAGAACTATATAATTGTATGGGAGACTCGATGCTGAGTTTCCCTAAACCTTCAGCTAGACCCACAAACTATTATAGATGCTCATCGGGGTGTAGGTCATGGAGGAATGTGGAAAATGCTGGAGTTTTTGTAACCCTGATACTACTTGGAGAGCATGCATTATGACATATTGGAAATGGTTAGTTGTTGTCATCAGTGGCAAGTGGAAAAGCCTTTCCACAAGAAGACCACATACCAGCTGGCTAAACCCCAGTTTGCCTGGCACACCATTTCCATTGATGTAGTGGGACCTCTGCTGACTAGCGCCAAACAATCCAAATATATAATCGTTGCCATCAATCATTTGACCTAATGGGTGGAGGCCAGGGCCATTAATGACTTGAGCACGGTCACCACTGCCAAGTTTATTATAGATTGTGTTATACAGTGATATGGCTGCCCACAGTTCATTTAATGGATAATGGAACCAACTTCACTTTGCACATCCTGCCAAAGTTGAATGAATTGATGGCAATCTGCAGGGTTTTGACCACCTTCTATCATCCAGAATCAAATGGAATAGTGAAGCGGGTCAATGGAACCCTAGTGAACATACTCCATAAATTGGTAAAGGATTGACCCTTAAAAATGGAGTGCCCTTTTACCTATAGCTGTGTTTGCATATAATATCAGCTATCATTTGTCCACTGGTAAGAGCCCATTCCAACTGCTGTATGGTCAACATCCAGCTCTGCCCGCCTTGCTTTATTTGTGTGTAGAGGACACTGATGGTGTGGACCCTCAGCAATATTTGAAGACTCTTACTGATACATTGATCAAGCTGCAAATGGAAGCCTACTCAACCAGTTTGGCCAAGAAGATTTGTGATCATGCTGCCAATCAGAAGAGATAGAGTGGACTCCCTCTGTTTGCTGTAGGGGATCATGATTTATTCCACGACCAGCACAGATTTGGGCAGAAAAACAAGCTCTCCAACATCTGGGCTAGGCTATTTGAGATAATCAAGAAGACTGGCATGGATGTCTACACTATCAAAGAGCCTGTGGGGGGCCAGATTATCAACTGAGTTCACACATAGTTCCTCCAAGCATATAAACAGTAAGAGCATATTGTCCAGTCAAAGGGGGGGTAATGTTGGGAAGTTGATATGCTACCCATACCGGTGGATCAGAGGGGGAATTGAGATGAGTCTCAAGATTTATGGAAAAGGTATACAAATTATAATTGATCAAAATGATGACCATTTAGCAAATTGAAGGGAATTACACCAAGATTCAATATAAATGAGGGCTTTTAGAAAAGGGAAGATGAATAGAAAACTACCAAGCTGAGGATGCATCCAGCTTGGGGAACCAAGATATAAAGAGTCACATGGAGGATTGAAGAAGAGGTATTTTTTTGTGATTAGGTGGTTGCAAATAAGTCTGCAATTTATATTAATAATAAAGGTTAAAATAAGGGGTGATAGCTCCATATATAGTTTATCAAGTTTTATTAAAGTCAGTGATCTTCATTTTATCTGATTTGATTGCTCAGTGGCTATTACCCTGTGCAAACTGACTCGGTAGAATCAAGCCTATACACTGAGAATCAACATTCCCCATTAGTTTATATATTTTAAATATGGTTTCTTGGTAAACCTGTGCACAAACCTCCTCAAGGAGATCTCTAACAATGTGGGCATTTTTTTAACAAAAATATCTACTGTATCTGGTGCACCACTAGGCTGCCCTGGTACCCTCCGGATTGAGGCACCCAAGTACTACAGCACAGATCTCCACTGGTGATGGACTCCACTTTTTGGGTCCAACCAAGTTTTGGCATTTATTTGATATCTATTACTATATACCATGTTGTACACCCTAGCCCTGAGTCCATTTTGCTATGACACTCTCAGCAGTGCTCTGTTTACAATCTTGCTAATAGTTAGTTCCCTGGTGGTGTGGCTGTGTATCCTGCACCACCTCTCTGGGAAAATGAGAGTTACAGATACTTTCTTAACATCTGAGTGGAATCTTGCAATTGATTTTTAACCACCTTCCAGACTAGCTAGAGCTTTGAAATATGGCACACTTATATATCTCCAATGATAATATAATAATCATATAAAAACTTAAAATTTTTTTAAACCGTTTAGTTTGATTATAAGCCAATTTATGGGTCTATTATGAAATACAAAGGTGAGACTTGGGCGTAAGAGATGTGCTTGTGGTTACAGGTGTACGCAACTACACCTGTGAAATGAGTTCTAATTGACGTTGTGCTTACTGGTTCATAGATATGCAATATAGCATAGTTTATTGGTATAATATAATATGGGTAGTGGTGCTAGGATATTTACAGTTGCCCTTTTAAAAATGACTACCAAATGAGGATGATAAAATAGGTTTCTGATTAATCTTTTCAAAACCAAGAAGCTCTGGCCTAATTGTCGTGATAGCCATCGGTATAGTTGAGCCATGAGTGTGCTCTGGTTGTCAACAGATTGGACTAAATTTATCCACATGAACTCGGCCATAAACAGTACGGTTTCATAATATAAAAAAGTTATTCAGACATATCAGCTTAACTGCAGTCACTGCACCTCTCCAGGTTTATAAGCCTTGCACCTTTACCCCCAAAGAATAAACCTTTAATATCTATACGGGTTTATATCCATGAAGTTCTCACATACCATCCAATTCAACGCCGTCCCAGAATGGCAACAGCATTACATCGCGTAAGCGTATTCCTATTTATATTATTTATTCGTTTCAACAGTTACTCTTCCTTAAAGAAGATCGTCTACCAAGTTGAGAAGGACCTCTTTGCTCGCAGTAGCCCCGCCGGAGAACTTTCCGAGCTCGATGAGGCCTCCGCGCTGTTAGGGGCTGCCGACAGGGCCAACAAACTGTTCCTCCCCGCGCTCACCGAAGAGCTTAAACGGACCGTTGCCTTTTATTGCACCAAGGAGGTGGATCTATTCACGCTCCTTGAGAAAACTCTTCACCAACATCACGTCTTCAAGTCGCGAGCATCTCGGGCGTTTGATAAAAATGCGTGGATCTTCCTCGGCGGCAAAATCTACCGATGTTTCCAAAACGTCCACCGAAGCAAACCTTGACGCGGACGAGGAGGAAAATGTCGAAGGAAGGCTCCTTGAGGGATACGACACGCCATCCAACTCTAGGGACGTTGAGGTTGGTGAAGTTAAAACTGTACCGCAGCTTAACGAGGGCTCGTATATAAAAAACGCGCCCTATCATTTGCTCGATGGCTTCGGTTTCGGCAGCAAAAGCGAAGTCAAGCTTACTTCCGCCGCGGTCGATATCTTCGTCCAACTTTCCGAGCTTAAAAACTACGTCACCCTCAACTACACCGGGTTCGCCAAGATTCTTAAAGAAATACGATAAGGTTACGGGGGTCTCGCTGAGCCGAAAATATCTCGCCCAGAACGTGCAGACGTCTTACCCTTACCTTGAAGCGACTAAAACTAAACTGAACTCCCAGATTCTGAGGGCTCAAGAGCTTTACGCTGAACTAAGGGGATCAACGAGATGTAGCCACTGAAGAGTTGAAGGCTCATCTGCGCGAGCATCTTGTTTGGGAGCGCAATACCGTATGGAAGGATATGATCGGTTTGGAAAGGAAAGCCCATGCCGTAGAGCTGAAATCTGTTGCCTTTAACCCTCTTTCTAGCAGCCCAGAAGATGGCATCCATGGCTCGGGTTCAAAGATTGCGAGTCGATTCTTAGCCTCTTACCACAGGCCTCTCCTTACACTTGGAGCATCCTTCGGTGTGTTTCTTCTCCTTCTTGCCTATGCGCCCTTTAAAGATCCCGAGCCCAACGGATGCCTCGCTCTGCTTGTTTTTGCATCTCTTCTATGGGCGACTGAGGTGATCCCTTTATTTGTAACGGCACTTCTCGTCCCGTTTCTTGAAGTTATCCTTGGTGTTTTGAAGTCAGAAGATGGTATGCAAAGGCTTAATGCTCCTGAAGCAACGCAGCAAGTATTTGCATCCATGTTTTCGCCGGTCATCATGCTCCTTCTGGGGGGCTTTTCCCTTGCTAGCGCGCTGAGTAAACACCATATCGCAAAAAGTTTGCATCCATGATCCTTTCTTGTGCCGGCAACCAACCCTCGCGTATCTTATTGGCCAATATGGTGGTTGCCGCTGTTGCGAGCATGGGATCTCAAACGTTGCCGCGCCCGTCCTTTGCTTTTCCTTGATCCAGCCCCTCCTCAGAACGCTCCCCAATAAAAGTCCGTACGCCCGGAGCCTGATCATTGGGATTGCGCTTGCGTCCAACATCGGTGGGATGGCCTCGCCGATTAGTTCGCCTCAAAATATCATTGCGCTTAGCAACATGAGCCCACCCCCATCTTGGCTCCAATGGTTTGCCGTCTCCATTCCGCTCTGCGCGGTTGGAATACTTCTGGTTTGGGTTATTTTATTGGGTGCTTACAAGCCGACCTTGAATAACTACTCCACGAATCACATTCGATATACTCCCGAGGAGCTATCCTACACCCAAATCTACGTTTGTGGGATCTCGCTCCTGACCATCCTCCTCTGGTGCTTTTCGCATCAGCTCGAGGGTTGGTTTGGGGATATGGGGGTCTTGGCCATTATTCCCGTCGTGGCGTTTTTCGGAACGGGCGTTTTATCCAAGGATGACTTCAACAACTTCTTATGGACGGTGATCGTCCTAGCCATGGGCGGCATCGCTCTGGGGTCGGGGGTCAAATCCTCGGGGCTCCTCGCCATCATCTCGCACGGCGTCCAAAAGCTTGTCAGCAGCGCTTCCCTATTTGAGATAATGTTCATCTTCTGCGGCTTCACCCTCCTTGTCACCACCTTTATCTCCCATACTGTCGGGGCGGTTATTATCCTTCCCATCGTTGCCGAGATCAAGCAATTCCTTGCCGCAGCCTCACTCTCGGCTTTTAGTTATGGTAAGGGCACCTTGATACTTCGTACGCCTTAACCGCTTAGGGGTCGGCGCTGATGTGTTCCTCGGCGATGGGGCTTCCGGTTTCCGGTTTCCCCAACATGGATCCATCATGATGGAAGATGAGACTGGCACCCGTTACCTATCAGTTAAGGATTTCCTGATGGTTGGCGTTCCGCGTCTCTGGTCCTCTACGTCGTTATCTGCACCATGGGCTTTGTTATCCTTCTCAGTTTAAATTTCTAATAGGTCAACTTTGATTTGAACGTTATCGTTGGGTTTATAGTTGGATGCGGAGGCTACACCGTATAGTGCGTTGGAATAAGTTTGTTGGTAGTTTAAACGGGATCAGTGTGCCTTATACTACGCTCAGCCTATTGTGATTAATTTACTTACAAATCTGTCCGATACCACTTCAAAGTAAGTTAAAGGTGGGGCTCAAACGCCTAAAAGCTTATGGCGACTTGTAGTTATGCGGTGCTAAGGCAGCCGGCTACCTTTGGCTATGAATCTAATAAATACGGCCACCAGGCCAATATTTTTTGGTAGGGTGGTAGTTTATCGATAGATTTTTGCGCTTATAGGTTTAATCATACGTCATAACTAGAATCTACCCGCAGCTCCAGGCGCGTAGATATTGTGAATTTTATGAACAATATAAATAGATAATGAGTGCACTTACTTTTTTTAATAGTTTGCTTTATTTATCATGTAATTAAAAGGATAAAGGGAGAAACACGAGAAAACTTTACAATCTTCTTTTGTAGGTATCACTTTTGGTAATTTCATCTACTTTGATCGATTAAGTTCTCATTTCCATTTCAATGTATTTAGCGACTTATGCCTACCCCCTTGACCTATTACCTGTCAATCTAAATCTGATACGCGATATCTGAATTTGGTAATCAAAAATTCATAGTTTAGCTTACAGCATGGAAGGTACAAACCAAGAAACACAGCAAATGTTGCACGTAGAAGTTTATATTTAGTAAAGTTAAGGTAACGCTGAAACTAGTAGCAGAAACAATGTCCCTATAAGCCGGTTTTAGTTAGAGTCTTTGAGTTTAATCCAGTACGTTCGGATAGCGAAGGCTTATATGATATCTATCGAGGTTAAGCTGCGCCTAGGCTCATAGGGTACGATATAAACGCAGTATTGATCACATGTTAGCTTTCTAGGCTTAAACCCCAGAATTCTCGCAAGTCCTTTGGGCATAGTAAGAGTAGTTGCATAAGAGATCGTAGAGGTTGCTACCCAATATAGATGGGTAAAAAGTTTTAGAAGACATCAAAAATATTAGTAAATCATGTTTAACGATTGCCAAAATTGAAATTTTAGACTCAGATGGTTTCAAATGCGGTTAGAATCTGCAGCTTTAGCTAATGTTAAACGTATTAAACTAAAGCTGAAAAGGTCTAGAATATACTGAGGCATAATTTTGAATTAAAAGGCAGACTGTTAGAAGCCAACCATTTCTACTATAACTATAGTAATGTAATATAGAAAGCAGATAGAGTTAGATATTCTATATGTACTTTTCTATATTTATTAAATTAATTAGTTTTTAATTTATAGTTTAGGCATGTATCAGGATTTGAGATAATAAGCGAGTTGAGATCCCTGCTCCCAAATTGAGCACCAATAAGTTGACTCTCAAGCCTTTTTGATCAAAACCTGTTACTGAAGGCACATATGGGAAATTTGATCAGGAAGCATCATGGGCACAGGAATCAATTGAGGTGCCTTCTGGGATTGCACCTCCGCTTCCCAAACCACAAAAGGTGTGACTCCTATCAATAAGGTCATGAGGATTTAATCAACAAAGAATAATGTAGCCATCAACTAGGCAATTGTTCTGGAAGGACTTGGAAGATCCTGATTGTATAGAGCTATGGAGGTCCTTAATATCTAGTCCCTACTTGCTCTATAAATATTGAAATCCATTTACATAATAGTCTATTTACCACAATTTTTGTCTTTGACCTATCTGCTAGTTTTACAGCTTCAAAACCCATTTCAAATCTTAGCTTACAGTCAAGTGAACTGATAAGCTGATATATGTGGTGCTCACTACAGGGGTCCACTGAGCTGTCCAAGTAAAAATATCTATTATAAAAGTTAGAAAATAATACTTGTTGAATTTTCAGTCTATTGAGGATGACTGGTTCTTCTTATGTGGTAAGATAGAGTTTTGAATATCTATTTTATGAAGACAACAGACCAGATGGTGACTATAATTAAGATATAATTCCTTGGTAATTCTACTTGAAGTTGTATTATTCTGTCATTACTTAGATGATGGCATGCTGCCCTGATCTTCATGATCCCAAGTAAATCCTTGACTTAATACAATGTAAAGTATTAATACAAAAGCTTATAAATTAAATTATAGAACTGTAGGAATATTTGCCTTTTTTATTAGTATTAACTTAGGATAATTTATAGGGTTTGATGTTCACCATATCTTACCCATGACACCTCAATTTTGATGGCACTTGGCCAGAGAAAGTAACGAGTTCTTTTAGGTTCTACAATCCATTCAACTTGAGACATCCCAAATGTCTCAGAGTCAGTCTCAAACTCAGAAATATACTCAAGATAGCATTTATAATATGTCTGCAAATAGCTGAGCCAATACTCATCTCAAGCAATCAGCAGCATATACCAAGGCGATTCATACCACTAATTAGTAATTAATTTAATTGAAAACTTGATTGACATTAAAAACTAATTTTGATATAGACCAACAAAACCCATATGCCCGGGTTATTTAGTCAGCTATCATTATAGGTCTGACTAAACCAACAAAGCCCCTATGCCCATGTCATCATAGTCAAATATTATTAAGTGGAATTGCTAGGCCACAAATCTTAAGCTATATATAAGCTTAAAATTTTCCTGATCTATATCACTGATATCTAATATGATTCATAATAAATCAAGCATGTTAACATTATTATGTCCCTATTGAATATCCAATAATTATATTCAGTCAACAGCTCAACATTTCCCCCACCTTGACTGAATATAAATGGCAGTACTCTTTTCTCTGATTCACAATGTCCAACTTTTCTTGCTCATCCAAGTATGAACAATAATTTGATAGTCTTTCTGCCGCTGACCGACGAATCTTCTTATGATTAAGCAAGTCTATGCAGTGTGCAATAGTTAACTTGGCACGTTGCCCATGATTTCACAAGCTGGATCAACCAACTACACTTCTACGATCCTTGAGGGTTTGTTTTCACATCCCACAGTAATTTCACCAATCATCAATAAACCTGAGCAAACCCCTTTGGCTCTGATTACTATTCATTAAACTTCTCAATGGGTCAAGTGAGATCCTCCTACAACTCTTTCATTAACCCTTCAGGCTTTGGAAGTCAAACACCCTCAAGAAACTCTTATCTGATATCAATTCACTCTGGATGGGGATCTTCTTCCTGACTTTTTGTTTGCCCTTTTTTCTATTTTCCTATCAAAAACCTTATTTCCTCTCTATGCGCAGGCAGTGTGGCTTCATTAGATTTTGAGCTTAATTTGATGTCAGAGCTTATAAATGCCTATTTGTCATCTGCACTCACTGCAGTCCTGAGATTGCCCCATTCAATATATTTGAGGCCAATCAGGCTATTATTTTTGTTAACTCAGTTTCTAGGATTTGGTGTAGACCCACTTTGGTGCATACAGATTTACATGTTCCATTGGGCCTCAAGGCTCAGGTTTCTAAAGATTGACATATCCTAGTTTTATACTGAGAACTTTGTAAAAGCCTGGCAAAAGGGCTTCCAGAAAAGTATGTTCCACATTGGGACCATCTAGTACTAAAAAAAGAAGTATGTTCCACAGATGGCTCTTCTGGGAACGTGCATTTGCTTCCCCCTTTTCCTCATACCCCACTGATACCGTGCCCAATATGTGCAGGGTATTAGACGTGGCGCATTTGCAGATGGTCTGCAAAAGTTTTCCTCCCCCCAGCTTACCCTTGCCTCAAAAGTCTCCTTACCAACTGTATTTTCCTTTCAGTGGCATTTACTCCTGAATCGAACCTTTCCCTCTGGTTTGATGGCCTTTCTTAAGCTGACAAGGCCAGTGTGCCTGGTGCCAAGCCTTTTGGGTTTAGCACATCTTTAGCAGGGTTGGATAGCCAAGATTTGTTTGAAATTCACATTTCTCCAATTTAATCTAACTCTCCTCCCCCTCCTGAAGTAATTTTAAATTTGTTGTGAGGAAGGCCAACCATGGGATGGACACTTCCAAATTTGACCTGAATGAGACAAAACTTAGTAACAGGGAAGGCACCTCAGAGAAGCGATGCTATATCTTGTTGCCAGTGGGAACGCCACTTATGGGGAGGGGAGGGAACGTGTGAAGGGGCAATAGCCACAATTGAACACATGTGGAGGAAAGGGTCTGATTTGATGAACCAAACTGGTTTCAGGAGGAGACCAGCTGTCGGTGACATGGTGGGAGGTATCCAAACATCCATGCCTGAAAGTGGTCCACCAAATGAGACCAGAATCTGTGGACAGCTTCTGGGAAGGTGGGGGTGGAGCCTGTGATGGCATCCAAGACAATCGTGTGGATAGTCCACATGGCGATTGTAACCAACAGAGCATGGAGGGAGGGTGGAAGGGGAGGCCATTGATAAAGCAAACATATTTCTTGACAGACTGAAAAATGTGTTTGATCCTGGCCCAGCAGACGTTGGACTTCGCGCCATATCACTTTAGAGGTAGGAAACTTCTCCAAGCGGTGGAACAGCGTTCCATACTGGCCACACATGATGCAGGATGAGTGTAAAGCATTAGAGCGCTCAGCCATTTGGTACACCTGCCTCAGGCAGCGCCACACATGGGAACGGATTTGAGGCTGCAACAGAGGGTGGTGTGCGTATTTCCAGATAGTTTTTTGGGTCTCAATGGAGTAAGGGATGTCCATCATGTCCAGGTAGTCCACCCTGGATAGGACATGGGGCCGTGTGGGGATCACGCCATCTTGGATGGGTAGCCCCTGTACCTCTTGTGTGAACTGAGGAGAGGGGTGGCCTCTCTGGGCTGTGTGTCCGCTAATATGAATTCTCCACTCAGCGCTCCACATGGAGAGGAGGATTCATTTGTAGTGGGTTTTAGTCCCATGAGGACCTGTGGCCGATGGGTGTGAGGCCAGGTATTTCATCAGGGAGTGAGGGTTCGATGGATTGTTAAGGCCCAAGGCGTGGGAGAAGTTGGAGTGGGCCGCGCAGGACCAGTGTTGGGAGGGAGCGTAGGGGTGGTGACGGCCGCAATCCAGGTGCCCAGGATCTTGGCAGCATGGGCTTTGAAGTCAAGCAGGCCCATGCCACCATGATGATGAGGGCCAAACATGACCTCTAACCGTACTGGTGGTGGGCGGCCTGACCAAAGCCATCCTTGCAGCAGGGCATACAAGGATTTGAAAAAGCTTGGGGAGAAGGGGATGGCGTGGGCTCCAAACCAGACTTTGGAGAGGAGCATAGAGTTGGCTAAAACAACCCTGCCAGTAAGGGAAGTAGGGTGGGCTCTGAGGGAGGCGATGCACTTCATCACGTTGTCTAGAAATTGACTCTCCATTACTGCTGATGCATACCTGCCTGCCTCCACCCACACACCCAGATGGCCGACCAGCCCTATGGTAGGGCGTGGCACGAAGGGGAGCACCAGTGGGGTGGTGTGGGGTGAGCTGGGAGGGCGAGCACATGTGTGAGCAGATGGGCCAGGCTGGGCACTGGTCGCTTGGGCCCAGCAGGTTTGATACCAACCAAGGAGGATGATTTTGGTTTTGGAAGCATTCAGTGCAGCATTACTTACCCGGGAATACTCCTGGATGAGAGCTTTGAGTGCGCATGCATCTTTATTATTAGACACCCCAACCACACAGTCATCTGCAAACGCCATCATCTTGACTGGGGCTTGGTCTGGCACATGGACCCCAGTGAGTTATGCATTCACATTTCGCAGTAGTGGTTCAAGGCTGAAGTTGTATAAGAGTGGGCTGAGGGGTCCCCTTGTTGCAAGCCCCTTTGAGGGCGTACTACTTCCGTTAGGAAGCCAGGGCCACGTACTGCCATTGTTGCAGATTCCATGAGCAGCATCACCCAGTTGATGAAGCGAGGGAGTAAGCAGAATTGATGAAGCAGGCCTGAGGTATTCCCAGTTTACTCTATCATAGGCCTTCTGTTGGTCCAAGAATACAAGTGCCCCTGATGCTGTGGACTGGCATGCGTTAGTCACAGAGTGCACGTTGTCCCAAATCGACCTTCTGGGTATGAAACCAAATTGTTCTGGGGAGATGGTGGCAGATGCTACAATCCCTAAACAGTTAGCCATGATTTTTGTTAAAATTTTTGTATTCGTGTTATTAAAGAAATGGGGCGCCAGTTGGCTAAGTCTATCCTGTCCCCTTTCTTGAAGAGTGTGATAGTGAAGGCCTCTTGTCTTCCTGGTAGGAGGCGCGTTTCAGAAGGCTCTGGTTAAGTGAGGCAAGCAGTAGTGGGGATATGTATTTGAAGTACTTTTTATAGAATTCATATGGAATGCCATCTGGGCCTGGGCATTTCCGGTTTGGTGCACCGCAGATGGCTGTCCATAATTTGTTTGGAGTAATCAAATTCATTATTTCTGGGTATTGGGAAATGGTGCGGATGTGGGTTCAGTCAAGAAATTCTGCCACTTTGGCCAGCTGAATTGGATCAGATCAATATAACTCAGAGTAATACTTTTGTATTTTGATTGCCACTTCAGCTGGCGTATCTGCAATGGAATCATCCAATCTTTGCACCTGTGTGCAGGCCACGCTTTGGCATGGTGCGAAATTTTTTTTAAAAAAATAAGCGGTGCACTTGTCACCCTCTGTAATATGTTTGGCCCTGTACTGAACACAAACCCAATGTTTGTGTTGCCTTTGAGCACGTTAAGGTGGGCGGCTGCCTCCACCCACTTCCAGCCCCATGCAGGGATGTATCCTGTGGCTGGGATGTTGGAATCCAGGTGTGCCAACTCTGCCAGAGCGCACGAGATGATGGCTGATATGGCTTGTGAGCGTCAGGAAAGAGGTGGTGAGAGTGGCGGATGGTATTCTCTTTGAAGGCTGACCATGTGGAGATGGGGTCCGCGCAAAACGGTGTAACAAACTCTTTTGCCAAAGTTGCTGATTCCACCCAAGTGGAAAATCCTGGCAACGCAAGTTTGGGAGGGCGGAGTTTGCACCAATGTGGGGCCTTAGCCAATGTGACAGGTAGGTGGTAGGTTATCAAGACCAGCCGGTGGTCAGAGAATTCAATTTTTGTTGTTTGGAAGTGGGAAATGTGAGGTTGGAATTTCGCTGGCGTAAGGATAAGGTCTATGCGGGTCATGGACCTTAATTGGCCGTTGTAGATGAGGGGTCACATCATGTTTTCAAGCAGCGGGGCTCACCATGGCAGTGCATCCATTAACCCAAGGGTGGCCTTTAGAACGCGAAGTTTTACGTGACCCTGGGGGGCGTGGGAGGAGGAAGGCCAATGGTCTGTTGGTGTGTTTAGCCAACAGTTTATATCACCAACTATGAAAGGGTCTGGGGGTAATGGGAGGGATTTGACCAATGAGAAAAATTCCTGACGCTCTCATGCACAAATTGGGGCATAGATGTTGATGATAGCATGTGCCACGTCAGCCCACAAGAAAGTGGCATTGAGGACTTGGCCATTTAGAAAGGATTCCGATGATAAAAATTTGAAAAAAATGTTTTTCTAAACTAGCACCCCACAGTGCTCTGACCAAAAGGATGGGGATGGGAGGAGCATGGTTTTCCAAGAATCCTCAAAACCTCGTGGACAGTGGGACTCCTGGATGGCCAAGATATCCACGGGTAAAATTTTTTGTAAAAAACTCAGTTTCCTAGCCCAGGACGGCGAGGCCTTGAGTCTGGCGATATTCAACGTCCCTAAAGTGAAGGTTTCCCCCTTCACACCTTAGGTGCAAGGGGGTGGGCACCCAGGCCCACTAGCCTCCTCTAGATCCCCACAGGCCTTCACAGCAGCACGGGTGTTTGCAGCAATGCTATTGGTAGTTTTGTTGATTTTAGCAGAGAGGCTCACGTTGGCTTTTGCCTTCACTTTTGTTTCCCTGATGTTGAACGAATTTTTTGCGGTGCAGATGAGTTCAGTGCACCAACAAGTGGGTCAAATTTTTTTTTTCAGTTAGGTTGGACCCCAAGTCAGTTTCAACCGGAGCTTGGTTGCAAAGATTGGGTGAGATTGAGACACCCATTGGATCCTCAGATTGGTTGGCCCAATTGGCATGGGCTTCCCAATCTGATTGGTTGATGGATTCCCGAGTTGCTTCCACTGCAAAGGTTTTGATGTCCTCCTGGCGTTGGGAGTATGAGATAGTGGTGGTGACTTTGGCCGCTTCCTTGGCCATGGCCCTGTGGCCCTGCTTGGCCTTCTTCCACTCTTGCAGGGAAATAGGTTTTACCAGTAGATAGCAACCTTGTGCTCCCCACGGAAAGCCTCTTTGGTGCTTGCAGTTGGTTCATAGTGCGCCTCTCCACTGGCCATGGCCGCTGAGGGGTGCTCTTGGAATGTGACGCCCTCCTTGGTGGGGCACACATGTGCCTTATGGCTGAACGTGTCACAGCGGGTGCAGATGGGGGTGCGCTGTCCACGGTTACCCAGAAAGGGTGGGTGGTATTCCCTTCAATATTGATATATGTGGAGTGCAGGATCTGGGTTAGGTCCTTTGCAATCTCCTCAGTTGGGGTAGAACTGCGATGGCTTTGCCAGTGCACAGGTGTGGCATCAGCATAAAGCATTGCATCTCAAAAGATTGTATTTCGCCATAAACGGTGAGACCATCTTAAAGGTGCTGCTCCAAAATGGCACGTTTTACTGTAGTAGGCAAAAAGTCAAATGTGAGGAAAATTTGGTTGGATTTTGTCCATCTGGTGCATTTGGTTTTGATGACCCATTGCCCTTCGAGGAGGTCAATCACTACACACACTGCAGCAGCTTCATCTGCTGCCTCCTTGTTTTTGAAACTGAGGTCCAGCCAACCATGTGACATGGAGTGAGGTGCGACGTACACCGCAGTTAGAAAAAGTGTGCACATCCCCACAAAATTTTTCCTATAGAGCTGTTTGTTAAATGTCCAGAAACACACAGACTCCATATTCCACCGACAAGAGTGGTTGGGAGTACAGCGTGTTGATGTACTGGTTTTCTTGTGCTTGCCAAGTGAGGATCTCTGGGGAAATTGTGACCGCCAGTTTCTTATTTTTCTATTCCGCCAGTTTCTCTGGGGCATTTTTGAACATTGGAGGCCGCGGGCCTACCACCTGCTCCTCTTACCTTACTTGCCCAACTGCTCCCTGACATGGGCGCAGACTAATCTCCTCTGTGAGATTATCAAACTAGATTCAGACTTGAATTGAATAAGTTGCAAAAGTGATTGCAACGAGAGAGAAAAGTTTTTCGCTTTTCTGAAGTAGAATTA